>OY757556.1:10159580-10162080 GCA_963584105.1 Alviniconcha strummeri
AAATCTGTGGTGCTTGTATGTGTACAGTTTATACAAGAAGAACAAGACAATCTTTGACTTCGTGGACAACATCGTGTTGGTGTTCGTCTTTCCCCTCCTTTCCATCTTTGTCGTCACTGTCTCCACTAGCATCATCGTCCACAAGCTCAAAAAGGCCTCCAGGTGACCCGTGATTGCTTGGTGATAATGGCCGTAGTGATATATAATAATGAGCAGTCACTGTGTGTGTGTGACAGTGTGTGTGTGTGTGTGTGTGTGTGTGTGTGTGTGTGACAGCGTGTGTGTGACAGTGTGTGTGAGAGGGAGGGAGAGACAGACAGACAGACAGACAGACAGAGACTGACAGAGACAGACAGACAAACAGACAGAGCGAGTGCTAATCCGAGTATAGCACTCTTCCTATAAAGCTTAGATGAGAATGAAGGTGTGACTACAATTTATGTCCCTTGTGTCACGTCATTTCTGTGTAGCCTATTATGCCCCTTGCTTGCCATTGTGCCCACCAGGTGGCGTCAGACGTCAGTGAGGGCGGACGCAGGGTCCGGATCCAGCAAGTCGGCGGAGACCCAGCTAAACAAGATGCTGATCGTTGTGTCCATAATACACGTGGTCTGCACCCTCCCCTCCATCACCAAGGACGTGGTCAAGCTGGTCAACCCCGACTTCAGCCTCTTCGGCCGTTACGGGTAAGATACGATCACACTGAATTCATCAAGTGGTAACAACCACACCAGGTAAAGTAGCAGTCATCTTGAAGATTAGGCTGTCGAGGTCTACGGCTAAACTGGTGGTCAAAACAAGATCACCACGTCTGTGACCATCATGGATAAGTAGTAGTCAGCATGTTCATCAATGTCTATGACCGGTACGGGTAACAGTCAACAAGATCATCAACGTCTATGACCAGTACGGGTAAGTAACAGTCAACATGTTCATCAACGTCTATGACCAGTACGGGTAAGTAACAGTCAACAAGATCATCAACGTCTATGACCAATACGGGTATGTAGTAGTCAACCTGTTCATCAACGTCTATGACCAGTACGGGTAAGTAACAATCAACAAGATCATCAACGTCTATGACCAATACGGGTAAGTAGTAGTCAACCTGTTCATCAACGTCTATGACCAGTACGGGTAAGTAACAGTCAACATGTTCATCAACGTCTATGACCACCACGGGTAAGTAAAAGTCAACAAGATCACCACGTCTATGACCACCACGGGTAAAGTAACAGTCAACAAGATCACCACGTCTATGACCACCACGGGTAAGTAACAGTCAACAAGATCACCACGTCTATGACCACCACGGGTAAGTAACAGTCAACAAGATCACCACGTCTATGACCACCACGGGTAAGTAGTACTAGTAGTCAACATGTTCATCAGTGTCTATGACCAGTACGGGTAAGTAACAGTCAACAAGATCATCAACGTCTATGACCACCATGGGTAAGTAGTAGTCGACATGTTCATCAGTGTCTATGACCTGTACGGGTAAGTAACAGTCAACAAGATCATCAACGTATATGAACCAATACGGGTAAGTAGTAATCAACAGATCATCAGCGTCTGTGACCAACATGTGTAAGTAAGAGTCAACAAGATCATGAACGTCTATAACTACTACGGGTAAGTAAGAGGTCAACAAGATCATCAACGTCTATGACCATTACGGATAGCCTTGGTAGCGGTCAACGCTGAGAATGATCATCAGTCAAGTCTGTCATCTGAAAAAGAAAAGAAAAAAAAAAGAAAAAAAAGAAAAAAAGTCTGTCATCTGGGGACGGGCATACCTCAGTCATGGTACAGCGCCGGGCTCGTGATCGAAAAGTCAGGGCTTCGAGTCCCGACAGGGCCGGAGAAAAAAAAAAATTCTCCAGCGTCAGCATTCTGCGCTGACTCTTACTTCGGTGTCCTGCGTTCCACACCTGTTTAGGCCAGCAGCACGAAAAAATGCAGTGGCAGCTGGGCTACAGCCAACGCTGCACCAGCCATGTAACAACCATTTGTCATCAACGTCTCAGTTTGACCATTGCAGGGGAAACAGCGGTCGTGAGTGTCATCAGCTCTGTCACCAAGATCATCAGCTCTATCAGTTCAGTTCAGTTTAGTTCAAGACGGTATCCGGTATCTATGCGCTCGGAAAAAGCCCATACAAATTATGCGCTCCACCCCGTCTCTCAGAAGTTTCCCCAACGTTGCCTTTTAAACGGTTTCCAATGTTCGTCTGATTGACGATGGCCCTCTCTCGTCACCTCTGTCATCGACGTCTTTGGCCTTTGCGGGTAGGTGGCAGTCACTTCCACAGCAAGATCACCGCCCATACTGAACTACATTCGGTCGTGACTGTTTGAAACAACAAAGAGTACGGCGTGATATCTTCAGGCTTTTTCTTCTCTTTCTTCCCGGTGTGTGTGTGTGTGTGTGTGTGTGTGTGTGTGTGTGTGTGTGTGTGTGTGTGTGTTGTGTGTGTGTGTGTGTGTGTGTGTGTGTG
>OY757556.1:10167080-10227003 GCA_963584105.1 Alviniconcha strummeri
CAGAGTTTACCTCACCGCCCTCCTCTCATTGATCTCACCTGGACTCAGTCTAAAACATTGGTGGCCTCTCGGTCCTGGCCTTTTATACCTTTTTAGTCTTGCTTTTTGTTTCAGTGAGCCGGTTTGGCCTAGCGGTAAGGCGTTAGGTTGGTAAGCGGAAGGACCTCGGTTCGATACCGCTTCGGCTCTCCTTTCTCTTCAAAAAGGTTGTGGTTTGTGGACACTGTCTTGTGACGTTGTCCATCACTTCCTACTGAAACATTAAAATGGCTCTCATCACTGCCCATCTTAATGCAGGAATCATTCTGGTGATGACAGTGTAGCGATAGGTATATAATCTCCCTCTTCCCCCACCTCCATACCCCTTTACCCCCATTCTCCCCGTCCCTAATAAGCCTCATGGTTTCTGTGGACGTTAAGCACCATGTTTACTTACTTTTTGTTTAAGATTCTCCAGTAACGCACCAGTTTTTTTCATATCAGTGTAAAACTGATGCCATTGCCCGGCCTTGCTCTCTGTACCTCAGCGATAATAAACAGTGCCTGTAAACTCAACTGATCTACAATATGCCGCCTATACTGTAGAGAGAGAGAGAGAGAGAGAGAGAGAGAGAGAGAGAGAGAGAGAGAGAGAGAGAGAGAGAGAGAGAGAGAGAGAGAGAGAATGCGTGCATGTGAGAGCAAGAGAGGGGCAGAATGAGAGACAGAGAGTAAGAAAGGGAGGTACGCGCGAGCGTGTGTGTGTGTGTGTGTGTGTGTGTGTGTGTGTGTGTGTGTGTGTGTGTGTGTGTGTGTGTGTGTGTGTACACGGTGTTTTATGTACCTGTCTTAATTTAAGAGGGGGGATGGGGGTGGTAGCCGTGTCTTCAGTTCGGCCGGAACGACCCCACAGCCCCCCCCCCCCCCCCCCCCCCCATGCCAGCTGTTACTCAATGTAGGTCAGTCATTACGCCCCTCCGCGGCCGCAGTAACAAGGCACACGCTTGACGGTGACTGACACGCACTCGTGACACTGACACTGACATGCCTCCGGCACGGTACTTCCATGCCGCTTAAAGTCAGTCTAGCTCCGGCAGACCAAACAGACTGAAATAAACATAGACTGACTCAGCAAGGGGTATTGCTGTTGGTGCTATACGTCAGTATCAGAACGGTAGCTCTGAAAGTCTGGGATTCAGTCGAAGCCGCTAGGAGGCCTCGCTAACTGCAGCTCGGCGACGGACAGAGCCCGGTCAGTCCTTGACAGGAATGACTGAGAAGACTGCCGGACCGGCAAGTTCGGGGTGGCCATTCACGGCAGTTCCGGGCCACTACTGACTAGGGCATTGTCAGTGACTACAGTTCAGGGCCGAAGAGGGTCTGCTGCCGGTCCTGTGTCCTGTACCGGAAGGGCATTTAAAGATCAGGACTGAACTGGTCAGACGGCGGCTCTGCTTCCGGTAACCTGTTGCTGGAACGTGCTTCACACACTCGGCCGAGCATCGCTTTCCGGCACCTTCCCGCTCTGCCAGATGTGGTTACGCCACTGAACTTGGTGCACTCTTTATCTCCGCGCGGCACTAGTTGTCCACCGACGCGGTCAGCGCCCTCCGAAAGGTTTGGGTACTAATATGACTGTAGAAGCAACACAGTGCCCAAGCACGCACGTAAAAATGACTCTGAGGCGCATCCACCCCCGCCGGGTAAACTGACTGAAAAAAGCCGCGTCAGTTCCGTCTCATTTTTCAGGCGATTTTTTTTTTTTTTTTTTTTTCCCCGTACGAGCTGGCGTAAGGGCGGCAACATGGTCAGTTATAAAACAAATGGCTCTCAGTCAGTTATAAAACAAATGGCTCTCAGCCATTTGTTTTATAACTGACCACGTACCAAAGTACGGTAAGTTTGTTACACTTGAAACAACTCAGACTCATTATAGTATAATCTGACTGAGTTGTTTGTAACAAACTTACTACTTTGACTCAAAAGTTTGAGCACCAACAAAAAACTGCTCGTTAGCTGACAGTTTTCTGGACCCAATGGCGTAACTAAATACGGCAGTGGTTGAAGGAAGGATGTCGTAGACCGGTGCTTGGAGTTTGCGTGCTTCAGTGCGGAGTCCCGCATCTTTAAGTCACGAGTCAACCTTGGACTGCGGCAGCGGCGCGGCCCATGCGGATGGCCGCCTGGACCGGACTACACTAGTTTGCTTTCCAGAATTGAAAACAGGCGCTTTCACTATAGGTTTCGTTCTGCAGAGCAAACTCTATGTGTAGTCTAGTTCCTTGCCTCGGGTCATCGCAGCACTGGTGGTGAATCCCACGGAGCAATCCGGAGTAAGTTCCACAATCCATTCCATGGTTTCGTAATACGATCCCAAATCCGTTCAACAACTACATCCGGTCGGGAGTGTTTACAAACTACGCAAGCGAGAAAGTTTCGGAAGAGAAGTTGTTTGTTTGCCCTCAGATCAGACTTTTCGTGTTGCTTGTAGGTACGAATGGAGAACAGCAGCCGAAGTTTTTTTCTTCGGCGGAAATGGGTTTTCGAATGGACCATTTTAACCATTTTCGTGGTTGAATTGTTTGTTGAAGGTGAGTCGGATCAAAAATCTTGCAGTACAAGTCTACAACTTGCAGGTTTCTGGATTGTTCAGATTAGATAATAATATAAATGCCATTATTATTATTTTTTTAATTTAAAAAAATTGTAATGTCTTGTAAAGTGTGGACTGCTATAGGTCCCCAGCAATGGGGACCCGAAACTTATTCATGTCTGCCAGCTCCACATGCAGCGGCGTTTCTGCTAGCAGCTAGGTAGCACTAGCAGTAGTAGTAGTAGTAGCAGCTCGGATAATTTCTTAAGACTTTTACAATTGATTAAAATTAATCTGCGTCTTTCTGCCTGTATGTCTGTCTGTCGCTCGCTTGCTTACTCGCTCTCTTCCCCTTTGCACATTACTTTAGCCACGCCCCTCTTTACAAATGGAAAATGTCAGTGAGAGTAACAATCAACATTAATACTAGGGTAAGTTAGTAACACTTATACACAGCTGTTTTAATTAAAATACTAAGAGGTGGGGGAGGGGAGGGTAGCAGCTGTCATAAAATTGTTCCTAAAAAATAAATCTTTTTATATTCTTCCAGTTGCAGGTGACAAGAACTGCCCTGTGTCAGGTGGAACATTGTATGCTTACCCTGAAGGGGATACCTATGAATTTAAGTACACCTTTGACTCACTCATCAAGACCAACATTGATCTGATTGACAGGTGGGCATGTGTGTGTGTGCACACAGGACAGTCTGCAATGAGTTCTGCTGTTCATAGTACTTGTTCCCTTGTTCAGTTGATGTCATATTGTTAACACTTTCACTGCAACGATGTCATTTGAAAATGACCAATAACATTGTGAAGCTAATTTGAAATCTTCAACCTTTTTGTTTTCTTTTTCATGTTAGCACGTGAAAGGATTTTCATGAAGACACACAGCATTGAAAATAAAAGTATTATAGGGTGGAAAAATATACTGTTTGCAGACACACCTGTGTATGTGTGTGCATGTGTTTGTCCATGTATATGTGTTTGTGTGCATGCATGTGTGTGTGTGTGTGTATGTGTGTGTGTGTGTGCACTTTTCAGCCCAGAAATTTAGCAGGCTGCTGAAGGCAGTAAAGGGGTTAGAGCCATTCATAATACGCTGCAAAGTCACTTGACAAGGTAGTTTTGACCAATTTGCCAAAACATCATCAAGGCTTCTCTTTCATTGAAGACACATTGCAAGTCAGTTTCAAGTGCGACGTCTTGGTGATGAGGTCAAAGCTGACCGCTGTGACTGATTGGCTAGTCAGTTTATCAGCCATGACCAAGTCACTGGGCATTGTTGCTGAGGATAAAACAAAGTGTTTATTGCCCATTTGGAGCATCAGTAGATCTATGCTGTAGGACCCATCTGCCCACAGTTGCAAAGAATGAAGAATAAAAACAAAAGAAAGGGTGTGCTTCTGTTGCAAATCGCTGAAGATTTGGGCATGGATAGCCCATTACTTTAATTATGATCAAACTATTAAGAACTGAAGTAACTGAAGACATTGCCAAATTGGCTAAGCTGACTAAATAGTAGTAACACTATAATAGTGGCTGTTTAGTGGTCTTAGATGATCCCAGGCTGCTGATCACAGAACTTCAGCAAATCAGAATGTAATGTTATATCTGTTCAGTTTATATTCCATACCAAAAGCCTGGATACCGACCTCCATGTTTTCCTCACTTATATATGTCACTTATATGTTAATTTAAACTGAAAGCGTAGTGACAGAGTGAAACACCGGTTGATTCTGAACAAAATCTTCAGATGATGTCATTCTGCAGATTCATTAATTTGATGACCAGGTATCAGGTATCAGCTCAGACAGCTGTGCACAGTCAAAATTAATGAGGCAAAGTACAATCATTTCAGTGCTGAATCAGGCTCACCATGCATTCAGCTTCCTGCCACTGTGCCACAGTCAACACTGGTGCTGTAAGAATGATCAAAAGCTCGTGAGAAGAGAGTTGTCCAGAGTGCAGGGCTTACAGCTGCCAGCTCATGGTTCAAAATAATTCTAATCCATCAGAGTATGGACTGCATCCTTTAGGTCATGAAGAGAATGCAAAGAGTATGGACTGCAACTTTCAGGTCATGAAGAGAGTACGGACTGCATCTTTTAGGTCATGAGGAGAAGCTATGCATGTTTGCCTGAAAATGTAGAAAACATGCAGATGTTTCTGTTCAGAATCTTTGGAATTGAAAAGTACTTTTTTTTTTTGCTTTGAATTTGGCTCCTTCAGACCTGTGCAAGTGATAAAAAAAAGTGTCTTTTGTTCTGACATGCTGTTTTCTTTGTGGTTTCAGGTTTTTGACAAATGATGACGAAGTGATTTGTGACTGGGAGATCAGAGCCAAAGAAAGCCATTATGCATCCATCAGTTTTGATGTCTTTCAACTATCAGAGCAGTCTCGTTCCAAGCATGGCGACTGCTTGAGCATTTATGATGGTGAGAACTGAACTTTTTTCTGACTTTTAAATGTTTTTCACTATTTCAGTCTGTTTTCCTGCTTTTACTAGTTTTAGCTTCTTTAAGTTTCAAGAAAGTTGGACTAACATTTTTGTGCGTTTGGTTTTAAACTGATGTGAGGGATAGTTCTACTTAAAGGACAAGTCCAAGGTTAGGGGTGAGTTTTGATACGATTTCTGTTAAAGCTTGCTGAGAACGATGATGTAGGTAAAACTGTGAATGCACGAAAAAAGGCATTTTCTGTTGTACTGAAAGCGTTGCCACGACGCCCAAATCACGTGACCATATGCCTACTATGTCACTCTGGGGAGTCGCTGCAAAATGGCCAACTCGAGCTCTGAAGATAAAACTGATACTTTGCCCAAGAGACCCACAAGGATACAGCCATATCATTTTGAGCCTGCCAGGCAGGATTTTGAAAGAGTACCGGTATTCCATGTGGTTTGCGAAATCGCACTCACTGAAGTGCTCGCTACACAAATGGGCATGATGCGGCGCAGCAAGAAAGTCAGATCATTTGAATTGCATAAATTTAATTCACTTTCACCTCACTATGGGTCGATTGCATGGGAGCTCATGCATTGTTATACCTGGGGTCGTCTGCGAATTGTTACAGTTCGCAGCAACACAGTAGGCTGGCATAGTTAACTTTTTTGATGACCACACGCATACGCAGTTTACTGAAGAATCTAAGATGGCAACCGCACTGACTCCCCAGACTGATGTCACTTCCAGGAAGTCACATGATGGAGATCCCGAGACTGTAGTCTCGGCCAGCCTACAGAAAATAAAATTGATTAAAAACCCAATCAAACATTTTTTATTTATTTTTTATTTCATTAAATCTAAAACTAGTGACTCATTTGTCAGTCATTTCAATCGTCATTTTGCGTACTTGAAAACCTTGGACTTTAAGGAGTAAAGTGAATTGTGCTATAGAGATCTGTACACAGGTATACATGCGTGCTCACTACCAGTCCCATTTGTGCAATGTCAGCCCTAAGTAAAATGGACATAGCTCATAGCTCACCAAAAAAAAGAGAAAAAAAAGAAGAAGATAAATAGATTAGCTCTCTGTCTCATGTTTCATTGTTTTTTTACCATTTAATTGTTGTGTAAGTGTTGTTTTGTAGGTTGATAGAGGGGATAACACCAAAAACTTGCATGTTGTGTTTTGTCCTAATAAATAGCATTGTTTTGAACCTTTTATATGTTTGGATATTTGGAGATCAGATATTTGGAGCAATAATCCACAGACTGTCACTATCCCAAAGTGGCCTACCTTTTTACTTGCCATCTCAAAAGAGGCTAACAATGAGTGACATTGGCTTGATAGCCACTGATGCGAGTGATGAAAATGTGCACAGAAATTTGTCTTGATAATGTTCTGACTATTTGTAAAGTGCCTCAGAAAACAAAACAAAAACAAAAACAAAAAAAGAAGAAAAATACACAGTACAAGCCATACACCCATAAACAGTTATAAATTTAAATTTAACGCAGTACCACTACAAGTCCCATTTGTGCAATGTCTGCCCTAAGCTAGATGTGCACACACATGCACGCACTCTCTCTCTCTCTCTCTCTCTCTCTCTCTCTCTCTCTCTCTCTCTCTCTCTCTCTCTCTCTCTCTCTCACACACACACACACACACACACACTCATGCACACACGTGCATGCACACACGCACATACATGTGTGCGCAGTGCAGGTGCATGTGCAAGTGCATGCAAGAATGCACTGTCCTTGTTCTTACCAGGGCTAGTTACGTAGTTGTCACTGTTCTCAGCAGAGAACTGGCTGATTCAGTGATTGTACAGTTGTTGTTGTTCTTGCCAGGGAATTGGCTGACTGCATAGCTGTCGCTGTTCTCACCAGGGAACTGGCTGATTGCATAGTTGTCACTGTTCTCTAGATGTTGCTGTTTTCACCAGGGAACAGGCTGATTGCATAGTTGTTGCTGTTCTCTAGCTGTTGCTGTTCTCACCAGGGAACTGGCTGATTGCATAGTTGTTGCTGTTCTCTAGATGTTGCTGTTTTCACCAGGGAACAGGCTGATTGCATAGTTATAGCTGTTCTCTAGATGTTGCTGTTCTCACCAGGGAACTTGCTGATTGCATTGTTGTCACTGTTTTCTAGATGTCACTGTTCTCACCAGGAAACTGTCTGATTGCATAGTTGTCACTGTTCTATAAATGTTGCTGTTCTCTAGTTATCAGTGTTCTCTAGTTGGTGCTGTTCTCACCAGGGAACTGGCTGATTGTATAGTTGTTGCTGTTCTCACCAGGGAACTGGCTGATTATATTGTTGTTGCTGTTCTCACCAGGGAACTGGTTGATTGATTGTTGTTTCTGTTCTCGCCAGGGAACTGGCTGATTGTATTGTTGTTGCTGTTCTCGCCAGGGAACTGGCTGATTGTATTGTTGTTGCTGTTCTTGCCAGGGAACTGGCTGATTGTATTGTTGTTGCTGTTCTTGCCAGGGAACTGGCTGATTGATTGTTGTTTCTGTTCTCACCAGGGAACTGGCTGATTAAATTGTTGTTGCTGTTCTCACCAGGGAACTGGCTGATTGTATTGTTGTTGCTGTTCTTGCCAGGGAACTGGCTGATTGATTGTTGTTTCTGTTCTCACCAGGGAACTGGTTGATTAAATTGTTGTTGCTGTTCTTGCCAGGAAACTGGCTGATTGTATTGTTGTTGCTGTTCTCACCAGGGAAGTCTGTGGACCAACCCTTGCTGGCAGAGCTGTGTGGTGGAGATGTGCCAGAGGACAGCTACACGAGCAGTTCTGGCCGCTTTCTGCTCCTCATCTTCAAGCAGGGGGAGAGAACTGGACCACGCTATTTCCGCATGAAATATGAAGCTGTGCCACGTAAGGGGATGAATGCATGAATTAATGAATTTTAATCTGCAATTTGTAATGCCCATTATAAAGACTCCCATCCAAAAATATTCTGTGTTATAAGATCATCATGCATATTGAAAGGTTTATTCACATGTTCCCTGACTTGGCAGTAACTTTAACTTTAATGTTGGCTTCTTCTTTTTTCTTGCTTTTTTTCACATGGTGTTTTTAAAACAAGATCTTTAGAATTTGGATGCTTGGGCTTTTTTCAGCATCACAAGAAAGTTTCAAAAACATCATGATTGTTCCTTTTTGAAAAAGTTGTGAATGTGAGTTTTTCTTTGATTAATTTATGAATTTACTGGTTGGTTAGCTTTCTGATTCACTTAGTTTGTTCCATTTGCTTCTTTGGGATATGTTCTGTAATGTAAAGGAGTATTGATAAAGTGCCTATGCTTAACATAAGCTCAAAGTGCACAATACGAAGTGATAGGGTTGGCAGAAGTGTATAGAATTAAGAGAACAAGGAAACCCTACTAATTATATTTATAAACAAATACACTGCATTATTTCATTCAACATCTTTCTCATCATTTCCAGTACACAAAAACACATGCCCCATATATAAACCCATGCTGGTAAGCAATGCAGCAATGTAATCACAGAGCTCACAAAGGAAAAGAGGAAAAAGATGGGTGGTGAGGGAACCAGGGCTCCCATTAGTGAGTATTTTAAGGTCCCTAGGGCTCCCTGCTACAACTTTTAGAGGGTCTCTGTGCAGTTTTAAAGGGTCAGGTCTAATATGAAACGGCGGCTGCATGCACAGAAGTATTCTGCTTTGTATTATATGATGTCCTTTGTCCTTTTTTCAACTCTGTTATGGGTTCAGTTCTGTCAGACAATGTCACTTTTAGTTGTACACTTTCAGGTTTGCTGGCTCATCATAGCAGTAACAGGTTTATTCAAAGACCTATTCTCATAGTTCTCCAAGTCATCAGTACTCTGGTGGTTGGCAGCCTTGTCAGTTCTGGAGATGTGTTTTATAGCATCCATCTGTCAGTATGAAAAGGACTTTTAAGTAACATAGTAAGAAAGCAAAACTTGTGGCACTTTCAAACACAAAACCATTAAAAAATATTAGTCTGAAATAAGTTTGAGTAACGCTCTGTTTCTTTGGAACAAATCAAAACCAAACAGAGAATGAAGGGGAAAGGTTTCATCTTTTCAAATTGCAAAGGGAGAACAGGTGTAAAACAAACAGCTAAGGCTGATTCTTTAATAAAAGGTGTGTGTTGTCTTAACATCGATTAAAAGCTTAGTTGCCTCCTTTGATTATTTTGGTGCTGTTTGAACTAAATATACTGTAGAAACTCCATTGATTTTTATTTTTTTTGACAGCTAAAAATCCACAACAAATTATTGGCATGTTAGAAGCCTTCACACTGGCAGTCTGTACACAGATGTTTTATATTAAACCTTTCAGAAGCAGGAGACCAAAACTTCTCTCAATGTAGGGTCTATAAAGCACTGACACACCTGGTTCATTGTTCCCACCCCTAATAAGCCGTATTGTTTCTGTGGACGTAAAGCACCATGAATGCAGAAGAAGAATGGTTGATTGTCTGTCCCTAATAATTATGTCAGCCCGCCATCTGCTGCCCCACATCATCAACATTGTTACGTGTGTGCAGGTGTATTTGTGTCTGATGCGTATTGTCCTCATGAAGTTTGGGAGAATGTGTACTTGTCAGCAACAGCTGTTGGTTTCGAGACAGAAGACGTGGCACAAATGGTTCACCTGACCATGTTTTAAGTCAGTCAGGAACAGGTCTAGACTTACAAAATCTAACCCTGGATTTTTTTTTAATGCATCCCGTGGGACCCTCTAAACAGAAGTTTAGTGCATCCTTTTCAGTTGGTGCGTAAGGGATGCACATTTGTGCGTTAACAGGGGCCCTGGGAAATATTTAAATAATGCTATGGAAGAAGAAAGAGTGTTAGAGTATGGATATAATAGAGTGTTAGAGCATGTATATGGATATAATACTGTGATTCATCACACAATTTCAAATGGCCTTTGTCTCTGTTTGCCAAATTCCAGGCCCCAAAGACCTGATCATGAAAATCGCCGGCATTGTGTCAGGGTGTGTGGCAGCTATTGGCATCGCCTTCCTGGCATGCAAGTTCACCCGCAGCTGCCGCGTCTGCCGCAAACGGTGCTGCCCTCAGCAGTTTACAGAGGAGGAGGCGCCTTCCCAGCGTGAACTCCGCCCTTTGACCCCAGTGACACTTGTGCCTCCTAGTGTGGCCAACGCCAGGGAGGATAACTTTAGGAATGAGGAACGAGCCATCCACCAGTCTGGGGTTTCAAGCCGTGACGCTGAGCAAAATGAGAGAAACTTGCTAGCAGCAAGGCAGATGGGTCAAGGGCAGCCGTTGTCAAATGCCAATGGGGAGGCGGGTGACGACGATCAGCTGTCGCTTCCTCCTGATGAAGCGCCGCCATCTTATGATTCCATTTTTGGGGAAACGGGTGATGGAAGCAAACAGCATCCATGATATTCTCCCCCTCTTCCCTCAGCCCCCCATCCTCCACTCCCCTCGTTACACTTTTTTATTTTTTTTATTCTTAGTTCCATTTTCCCATTTCTTTTGTTCTGATCTTCCCATATCATGTAAGCAGGTAGCAGAACTGTGATGGCGCTACAGGGGGATGATTGGGATGAAAAATCTTTCGTCTTCTTTTTTTTTTTAATGTATCATGGTCAAGAGAACAGCATAAGTATTTCCTTAGGCTGAAATGATTGCCACCACACTTAAAAGTGCTTGAACATTACATGATGAAGTGTACTCATCACATTTGCTGTATTTTTTTGTTTTTTTGTTTTCTACAGAAGGTTATTTTTCATTGTTCCTGAAATAATGGCTCTGTTCAGTGTGCTAGTATTGATCTCAGACAGTGAGTGATCAAGATCGGAAAATTGTGCTATGTGAAAGCGATAGTCTTTTGTGTGTGAGACTTTTGTGTGTGCACTCTGATAGAGCCGTCATGGGACACTGCAGATGCAGAAATTAAGATCCCGTCCTCTGAGATTACCAAGTGATCAAATATTCCTATCTCTTTGGAATGAACTTTTGAAGGCAGTCATCTTCATTTTTTCACTGTTTTACTTTTTATTTTTTATTCTGTCATGTTTATCTCTTTGGAATGAACTGCTGATGACATACTGTAGTGTTCTGAAAAAGGGGTATCTGTTGGGTAAGTAAGTAAACGTGGTGCTTAATGTCCACAAAAACCATCAGGCTTATTAGGGATGGGGGGAAGGAGGTACGGAGGTTGGGGAAGAGGGAGATTATATACCTGTCGCTACACTGTCACCACCAGAAATATTCCCACATTAAGATGCGCAGCGATGAGAGCTATTTTAATGTTTCAGTAGGAAGTGATGGACAAAGTCACAAGACAGTGTCCACAAACCACAACCTTTTTGAAGAGAAAGGAGAGCCGAAGCGGTATCGAACCGAGGTCCTTCCGCTTACCAACCTAATGTCTTACTGCTAGGCCAAACCGGCTCACTGGTATCTGTTGGGTTAACCTCAAGCTATTATTAGCTCACAGTGGCGGCAGATAAACTAGCCTTCATTTTCCTTCTTCGGCAATTATTTGTCTCTAGCATTTGTTTTTGTTTGTTTGTATTTTTCATCTGCCGCTAATTTTGCAACAACAAAAAAGAGACCAATTATTATGAGCTAATAATAGCTTGAGGCTGACCCAGTAGATACCCCTTTCCTAGAACGCTACAGTATGTCATCAGAAGTTCATTCCAAAGAGATAAACATGACAGAATAAAAAATCAAGTAAAACAGTGAAAAAATTAAGACCACTGTCCATGACCTGTCCACAAAAGCGAGAGATTCTGGTGTTCTGTCTGTAACGTCAAGGACATTTTTGGTGACATCAAACTGAATCACAGGGAAAGGGCACAAAACCTGGGAAAGAGTGGGGAAAAACTGTCGCTGATGCTAACAACTTGTAAATAGATGTTGAATCAATGTCTTATAGAATTGATATAGAATCAGTGGTGCCTTAAATCGCAATTTTTTTTAACGGTTTAAAAATCATGTTCTGTTCACCTGTACCAAGCGCTTGAGGATTTTCTTTTTCTTAATTCAGATCTGTGGAGGCTAGTTCCTCTTTTGAGAGCCTGGAGCCATCAAATGTTCCTTCTTCTAATCACGTCTGCCCTGTGACCATGTAGGAAACGGGCAGTGCACAGAGTTAGGATGCATTTTCGTGGGGTGCGTAAGATAACTTGTGTCAAAATGACATTAGGGCAAATTACAGTGTTACTGATAAGAATAAGTATAATAAAGGACTTTTGTACAGGGAACCATTTACCATGAGCATGATGCAGTTCATAAAAACTATATATGTGTACATACAAAAGCAGATAATGTTACTGGGAGATGGCGTAACAGAAAGCAGAACTGGAACTTGGAGCCAGTAGTTGAGAGTTCAGCGTGCGACCCGCACTGTTTCGTTCTGTCGTCGCTTTCTGGTTTCCCGTTTAACTCATTCCGTTCATTCTTTCTTACTTTATTTTTGTTCTCCATTGTTTCATTCTGTTTTTGGCAACTTTGTTTTAGGCAGGGAGAGGCAAACAATTCTGCTCATTTACAGCTTGTTTCCACCACCCCCACTCATGCCAACCAACCCCCATTTCTTTATGCAGAATGGTATCTGGGTGCTCTCTCTGTCTCTGTCTCTCTCTGACAGTTGAGTGGAGATTGTTTGTGTGCGTGTGCATGTGTATAATTATGTGTGTGTTCTTTACAGCATCCCACCTTTATTTGATTTTGTGTGCATGTATGTGTAACTCATATTTATAATGTTCTTTTGGTCTGTCAGGTAATCCTTTTACATTGTTATCTGATTTTATGTCATCTCAAGCAATGCAAAACCAGAAAAAGTCATATAATTATTGGCATGTGTTCATTTCATGAATTTACACGCGTGTTTTTTCAGTTGTCAACAGTTGGTGGTGTTTGTTGTTTTCATTCCTCTGTAAAAATCTGAAGTTTTTTTCAAGAGCTGGGGGAGACTGTGTGTGCAGATTTGTTTGCGCATATCTACCAATCAATCTGTCTATCATCTATCTGTCGATATGTTTTGTGTATAGGCTGTGTCTACACATCACACTGATATAACTGCACTGGTTGACTGGGCGTAAAACGCCAATTTACTTACTTACTTACTCACTGTGTCCACACCATTGAAGTGACCAGTGGTGGCTAGAGCTCATTAATCCAGAATTCAGTAATCCAGAGACCGCAGCATCAAGGCATAATTCCAAGGGAGTGATGTTTTAAACTGTTGATTCTGTTAATGTGGGCATACTTCTGTTTTTGTTTGTGTGTGTGTGCGTGTATGTGTGTGTGTGGATCAGCAGGTTCCAGATCTGGTACCAAACCATCATTTTGCTCAGAGGCATGGGTCAGCAATCCAGGTCAAGTGAACACCATTCTGCTCTTGTTTACCTAAGTGCCTCTAACACTCCTCAGATAAGGGTTTTAGCAGGACGCTACTGGTGGTTCATCTGTATTGTCTGATCGAGAGATGGCTAGTCATGCTGCGGCTTATATGGGAAGATCTAATGACAGACCACCCTGACAACAGACCACCCTGACAACAGACCATGATGACGGGCCACCTGACAACAGACCACCATGATGACAGGCCACCCTGACAACAGACTACCATGATGACAGGCCACCTTGACAACAGACCACCCTGACAACAGACCACTATGATGACAGGCCACCCTGATGACAGGCCACCTGACAACAGACCACCCTGACAATAGACCACAATGATGACAGGCCGCCCTGACATGAGACCATGATGATGACAGGCCACCCTGACAATAGACCACCCTGACAACGGACCACCCTGACAATAGACCACAATGATGACAGGCCACCCTGACACGAGACCACGATGATGACAGACTTTCCCATAATAATGTTATTTCTGCGAAATGAATCCCTGACCACTCACTTTTGTTTGATTTTGAGGGTGGTCTTGAGAGAAGGTAATCTAGCTGCTTCCATAGCCTGTACCTTGCTACACCAGAACCCTGTTTGATGCTGCTGTGTATGCCAGCACCTTGGGTCTAGATAGACACCAAATGATTGCTACACCAGAACCCTGTTTGATGCTGCTGTGTATGCCAGCACCTTGGGTCTAGATAGACACCAAATGATTGCTACACCAGAACCCTGTTTGATGCTGCTGTGTATGCCAGCACCTTGGGTCTAGATAGACACCAAATGATTGCTACACCAGAACCCTGTTTGATGCTGCTGTGTATGCCAGCACCTTGGGTCTAGATAGACACCAAATGATTGCTACACCAGAACCCTGTTACATGCTGCTGTGTATGCCAGCACCTTGGGTCTAGATAGACACAAAATGATTGCTGTCTTGTTTCAAGCCCACAAGAATAGCCTGGATTGTAATGTAACACATTGACTAGCCCAAGTAGGTTTGACTTGAGAAAGGGTTTACAGATGAGAAGAGTGCTGAATGAGTGTTTGCTAGTCACTGATTTTGATCTTACTGAGGTGAACCTGTGTCGCTGCTCCATGTAGTATGACAAGTCTGTTTCATGTGGTACCATATCTCTGCTCCATATGCTGTGTGTGTGTGTGTGTGTTTCTGTTATATGTTACCTCTGTAATATGGTACCTCTGGTCCGTGTAATATGTTACCTCTGATCCCTTTAATATGTTACCTTTGATCCCTGTAATATGGTACCTTTGATCCATGTACCTTTGATACCCCTGGTTCATGTAATATGTTACCTCTGGTCCATGTAATATGGTACTTCTATTCCATGTAAATATGACACTTGTACCTGTTTGTGTAAGCGTGTTTCTGATCCCTGCAGCTAATCTCTTATGAGAGAACAGTGGTTGAAACAATGAAAGTGGTGTTGAAATGCCACCCTAATGAGAGGCTACTCCATTTTTAAGACCACCTTTGTTCTCTTCATAAAAAATATAAAAAATCCATGTATCAGGGACCATAGTGGGGAGGGGGAGAGGGGGGTCTGTAGACTACAGGGGTTGGGTGGGGGGGGGGGGGGAGAAAAACAAGGACAACCCCGCTTCAGAGACCCGTTGTGAAGCGTGGCTCTACTGTACAGACGCAGTTGTATTGCCTTTGCTTAGAGTGAAAGCAGCCTTCTTCTTCTTTCTGCAGGCAGAACCAGGATCGCAGGGAACATTGTTGATTCAGCAGTGGGGTCTTTTGAACAGGTTGTTCTGGCTTTGCAAAGAGGCTGCTCAGTTCAGAATGCTACGACTGTTTACACGACTTTTCTCGCACTGTCTAGAGTTGGAGGGGTGAGTGGGGTGGAAGGGGTGCAGTGCACTAGCAGAATACACAGCCGTTCAAACCTCCCTGGAATCCTCCCGCCAGCGATGTTGATTCAGTCACCCAGGATGGAAGCTGATTTCAGTTCCTGAAGGTCTGTCGGAAGAACGAGATGAAGAGCGTGGGATGAGTCAGCTGCTCTCTCTTGCTACAACAGTTGTGCTGCGCTCCCCTTGTCCTCTGGTCACCTTGCTGATAGGGCAGCTGTCTGGCATTTCTGGGTCTCGTCTTTCCGTTTTCTTGATTTTCTGCTTAATGTCATAATGATGCTTGCAGTGGCCTTGAAACAGGGGTTGCGCAATACGAGCGTGTGTTGCCATAGCTTGAAGTGGAAATAGACGTCTTCCTGTGGTCACTTTTAGTCTTCCTCACACTCAGCACAGGCGCAGGAATCGTTATTTGCTTGTGTGTCTTCCCTGCATGGTGTCATTGTTATGTCCCACCGTTTTGTGGGATGTATTGCCCCAATATAACTGCACTGGTTGACTGGGTGTAAAACACCAGTTTACTTACTTACTTGTGGGATGTATCGCCCCGATATAACCGCACTGGTTGACTGGGTGTAAAACACCAGTTTACTTACTTACTTGTGGGATGTAGAATTATGGTTGGTTAGATGTGTTTAACGCTGAGTTGTCACTGAAGAGGTGCTGGCGGGGACGGAGATCCCAGGAGGTGGGGGAAGAGGGAGACTAAACCTAACGCCACCCCATCACCACCAGAATGATCCTGCATTAAGATGGGCAGCGATGAAAGTTGTTTTAATGTTTCATTAACAAAGGCACAAGACGGTGTCCACAAATCACAGTCTGTTTTTGAAGAGAAAGGAGAGCCAAAGAAGAACCAAACCGACGTCTGTCTGCTTACCAGCCTCATGCCTTACCGCTAGGCCAAACGGGCTTATGCAGAATGATGTCAGCTTTTTCTGGTGGTGATTCTTGCACCTGTGCTGAGCAGTGCTCTTGTGCAACCCAACTTTGTCATAGTATTTTTGCTGGTGCTGGTGCAAATATATAAAAGTGATCAAGAATAGCAGATATGCACACCATGTCAGATAAAATATATGTTGTCAGTGTTTTTCTTTTCCCCCTGTTTAGGGTCTTTATGTGTATCTTTTGCCGATTTGGGTCCCTGGAGTAGTGAATCTTGCTCAGTTGCAGTCCTGTTTTGCCAGGCTTTTTGTTATTGTTGTTTTGTTAGTTTATTGCCTTCTTTTTATTGCCTATTATATATAGTTTTGATTTTTTTTTTAAATCTGAATAGTGATGTCTCATTTTTAGGTTTTTGGCTATTTTTGTTTCTTCTTTTTTTTTCTTGCAGTTGTTTTCCTGAATATCTTTTTTCATCACAACAATCCAATCCATTTTTACCTATGGCTTACAATTTCATAGCTAGGTTTTGCTATGATACACATGCTGTTGGGATAATTGTATTTTTTTTAGTGAGGCTCTGGGTGGGTTTTTTGTGTGTGTTTGTTTTGCTTTTTTTGTTATTTTGTTTGGTTGGTTGTTGTTGTTTTGTTTGTTTGTTTTTGAGGGAGGGGTGTCA
The DNA here is from genome assembly GCA_963584105.1 of Alviniconcha strummeri. Lineage (NCBI taxonomy): Eukaryota > Metazoa > Mollusca > Gastropoda > Provannidae > Alviniconcha > Alviniconcha strummeri. The sequence goes on from OY757556.1 coordinate 10,183,943, forward strand.
TTATGATAAATTCAAGAATAAATCATTTTTTTCTTATAGTGGACCCCCAGTATCACAACAATACAGGTTTACTGTGTAAACACAGTTTTAAGTGCCTTATAAAGTCTGTGTATTCATACAAACTAATCAGTATCTTCCTCAGTGTTTTATTTTAATTTCTCTCTGTATGTTTGTGTTTTGTTTTGTTCTGAAAGGTGCATTGACTTATGACAGAGTTTGATCATCCTGAGGTAAGCCCTGTGCAACTGACAGGACATTAGAATCCAATTACCTGCAAACAAAAATTACTTTGATGGTGTAAAGTCTGTGTATTCATACAAACTAATCAGTATCTTCCTCTGTGTTTTATTTTAATTTCTCTCTGTATGTTTGTGTTTTGTTTTGTTCTGAAAGGTGCATTGACTTATGACAGAGTTTGATCATCCTGAGGTAAGCCCTGTGCAACTGACAGGACATTAGAATCCAATTACCTACAAACAAAAATTACTTTGATGGTGTTGGATAATCATGTTTTTTGAACAAAAGCTATGTCAGATACTACGTGTGATCTTTCTTAATATTTTGACCTGTAATTTTACACGTTTTCAAACTTGTCACTTGTAGCTCATAATTACAATTATCAATCAGACTGAATGCTTTCTCTCTTTGCAATTTTCTTCTTCTTTTTAATCCGTATACTATGCTACCACTGTCATATACACAGGTTTGTCTATGCAAATTTCTGATTTGGGTGTGGTGCTTTAAATGTTATTGCACTGGTATTTGCCATTATGCATTAATACAACTTTGTATCCATTCTTTTGCTTCTTTTTTGTTTTCTTTTTTCTCTCTTTAATCTGGTATTGATAAATTAAGATGGCTGACAATCCCAGCAAGTCCTCACATTTAACTGGGGTGTTGTTGAAGGGACTATGCTTTTGAAAAGTGGTGTTCAGTGTTTGTGTATGCATGTTTTATGTTTGTGTAGGGATTGGTTTTGTGGATTTGACTTGAGGGAGGATCATATAATAATGAGAAGATTTTTGAAATGTGCATTTGCTTTGATTGTCCTGAAGTGACCCTGTGCTGTTGACAAGATGTTAAAATCCTATTACTAATGATAGCTAATTCAGATGTTGAGTGGAAATTTTTAACATGTAATTTGTGTTTTTAAAAGCTTTAATGTTTCAGAGTACACAAGACTAGTTTTGTTCTTGTTTTTCACTGACGGTGTTGGTGATTGTCAGTTTGAGGACTGCTTTTCAATTTATGTGAAAGCTATGCTCAAGGTTTAAAGGAACTATCCATCTTGAAACACATATTGTCCAAAAGGTTAGTTGGCAATTAAAAAAAAAAAAAAAAAGAATAAATATCTGAAACAGAATGACTGCTGGCATTCTAAAATAATTAGTTTTAATTGATTAGTTGGCAATTATTCTTGGAATGTGTAACCTCCCATCAGCCACACTGGTCTCCACAGGGCAAATCAAACATTCAGAATTGTTTTGACACCAGTTCCAAACACAAGGCACTATATCACTGGTACAAAGCTGAATAACAGTTCTGGACACAACACAGTTGTCCAAAAGGTTGACAAGATCAAACGAACATTCAAAATTGTAGAATCTGTTCTGCAATGCCCCTTTGCTTTTGTATCAACTTCAGAACACAAATTTTGTGAGCAACAGTTAGGGGAATTGGATCATGTACAAAAACACCACCAGGTGTTACAGTTTACCTGTGACACAACAACAACAAAAAAAAACTTTAATGTGCACATCAGTGCATGAAATGCATTGTCTTGTCATTTGAAGAAATCGTGAAAGGGGCCGTGACAGGCTTTATGCTAGTCACGACACAGCATGTCACATACTCTGATCCTGCCAATGGTCACACATGAAACTAGATTCAAACACATAAAAGGTTCAAAAGAATGCTTATTTATTATGACACAGACAAACAATCTGCAAATTTTCAGGGTAATCCCCTTTGTCAAGCTACAAAATGACACTTAACAGTTAAATGGTTAAAAACGATGAAAAATGAGATGAGAAAGGAAAGAACTTCTTCTCTTTTTTTTTTTTTGGTTGAGTTGTTTTCCTTTAGAGTGCTTGGAAGCTAGTTTTCAGAAGTTGGTATGAAATCAGTGGAGCATTTTGAAACAAACTGTAGACTTTTATGATGTTGCTTTCTTTCGGTCTCTCCTGGTTTGGACAAAATGTGTTTTGAGGAGCTTGTTCTTTTCGTCTAAAGTTAATGGCCAGTCTTCTTTACTCATGTGTTTTTGCATTTTTAGTTGAAAGCATGAATGTTTTGAAAATGCATCTTTGAAGCAAATATCACACAGTGCATGCTCAAAATTTAATGTCTGCACTCTCTCTCTCTCTCTCTCTCCCTCTCTTCTTCCTCCCCCCTTCTCTTTGTTCTCCCCCTCCCCACATCTCATTCACTCTGTCAAAGTTTATACCAGTGTTACCATGACAACATTCCAGGGTTCCGGGGCGCCACTGTACAAATGTTTGGCCCAACTTGTTTTTCTTCTTATAATCACAAAGTATGCAAGCATGACTTGGAAAGGGGTGGGGGGGGGGGGGGGGGGATTTTTTTTCTTTCTTTTTTAAGTTCTAATAAGTGTGTGAGTGGAGCTTGGGACACCTAGTATTGTCATGCTAAGATGACCCCTTGGTTGTCTTAATTAACAGTTTGCTTGCTTCATTTAGTTGTTGCTTTTTCAGTAATCACTTTCACAAAGACAGCACACAACATGCAATGCTGTGCGTGAAACTGTGGGAGAATTGATCACCATCTGCACTCTTTCAGTTTCACTGCTCCACCTGTCCAGAATTTCTTGCCTGCTGGTCTGTGAAATCTCATCTCTTTGTCTGAATTCAAAACCCAGCAGGACTTTCTTAGTTAGCAACTTAAACAGGCATGTCTGAATTCAAAACCCAACTCAAGTCTTTCCTACTTAGTAACTTAGACAGGCATGTCTGAATTCAAAACCCAAGCCTTTCCTACTCAGTAACTTAGACAGGCATGTCTGAATTCAAAACCCAGCAGGACTTTCTTAGTTAGCAACTTAAACAGGCATGTATGAATTCAAAACCCAACTCAAGTCTTTCCTACTTAGTAACTTAGACAGGCATGTCTGAATTCAAAACCCAAGTCTTTCCTACTCAGTAACTTAGACAGGCATGTCTGAATTCAAAACCCAAGTCTTTCCTACTCAGTAACTTAGACAGGCATGTCTGAATTCAAAACCCAAGCCTTTCCTACTCAGTAACTTAGACAGGCATGTCTGAATTCAAAACCCAACTCAAGTCTTTCCTACTTAGTAACTTAGACAGGCATGTCTGAATTCAAAACCCAAGTCTTTCCTACTCAGTAACTTAGACAGGCATGTCTGAATTCAGAACCCAGCTCAAGACTTTCCTATTTAGTTATTTAGACAGGCACGTCTGAATTCAAAACCCTGATCAAGACTTTCCTGTTAGTAACTTAGACAGGCATGTCTGAATTCAAAACCCAGTTCAAGACTTTACTACTTAATCATTTAGACAGGCGCATCTGAATTCAAAACCCAGTTCAAGACTTTCCTATTTAGTAACGTGCAATTTAGACAGGCACGTCTGAATTCAAAACCCAGCTCAAGACTTCCCTACTTAGTAACTTAGGTATGTTTGAATTCAAAACCCAGCTCAAGACCTTTCGTACTTGTACTTTAGACAGGCATGTCTGATTCAAAACCCAGTTTCCTACTTAGTACTTTAGACAGGCATGTCTGATTCAAAACCCAGTTTCCTACTTAGTACTTTAGACAGGCATGTCTGATTCAAAACCCAGTTTCCTACTTAGTAATTTAGACAGGCATGTCTGAATTCAAAACCCAGCTTCCTACTTAGTAATTTAGACAGGCATGTCTGAATTCAAAACCCAGTTTCCTACTTAGTAATTTAGACAGGCATGTCTGAATTCAAAACCCAGTTCAAGACTTTCCTACTAGTATTTAGACAGGCACGTCTGAATTCAAAACTCAGCTAAGACTTTCCTACTTAGACAGGCATATCTGAATTCAAAATTCAGTTCAAGACTTTCCTACACAGACAGACCGTGTCACAAGTCTAGGTAGACCTTCTCTGGACTCCTTTGAATCCAACCTGAAAACATTTGTATTTTTAAAGGAATGGATGTGCCATGCTACCCCCTCTCTGTACCACTGTTTTACTACACCATAAGCCCCAGCCAGATCATTGTCTGTTTACTTTATTTAGGGTTTTAATGTGTGTCTACAGTGCAGTGAGTTTAACTCTGGTTAGAGAATAGAGCTTTGTAATGATGATGATGTAGAGCTTAATGTCCTCCAATGTGAGGCTGACATATTAGGGACAAACTGTGACCAATGCGTAAGCATGGTTCAGTGTTGCTTTACGTCCACAGAAACAGCAAGGCTCATTAGGACAGGGAGCCCAGGACGGCCACCTCAACTTTTACACAGCTCGTGAACTCTGAGAGCTGTATAAGAATTATTTATTATTTTTGTAGTGCAGTGGTGTGTGTGTGAGCTGAGAGTGGTCTTTGACAACAAGTTTTTGCGCTTTAAATGCTTTTAATTATTACTGTTATAACTGCAGTTATGGGCTCGCATTTTCTTTCAAAGCCAAGCCAGTCATGTGCTCACGCACATGTTTCTTTCATCCATTATTTGAAACGTTCGAGAATACCTGAACGTGATCTATTTTTGTTTCATTGCTCCGTCTGTCTGGAATTCGCTGGCTTCTAGTCTGTGAAATCTCACCACTCTGTCTAGCTGAATTCAGAACCCAGCTCAAGACTTTTTCTGCTTAGACAGACCTTTTCACATGCCTAGAGGTAAACCATTCCTGCAACTATAGGTTATGTGTGTATATATATATATATGTATGTGTGTGAATGGTGTGTGCTAGTGCATGAGGGTTTCTTTTTTTCTGAAAAAAAGATTTGCACTGTGTACAAACTGTCCATTAATATCAGCAAGACTTATTTATTTTCATTTGTGCTGTATCTTGCTTTTTTTTAACATTACAAATACAATGACGATGAGAAGAACGGTTGTTTTGGATATTTTATGACCTCCAGTGTATTTATGTCCAGTCTATAATTACTGTGTGTGTGTGTGTGTGTGTGTGTGTGTGTGTGTGTGTGTGTGTGTGTGTGTGTGTGTGTGTGTGCTTGTGTGTGTGCATGCATGGCTGTATGTGTGTATGTGTGCACATACATACCTGTGTGTGTGTGTGTGTGTGTGTGTGTGTGTGTATGTGTGTGTACACATGCTCCCTCCTGTGTATATTAAGGGTAGATCTATGTGGGTTTCTTTTTGAATGATACACTGACTAAAACAGAAGAAAAAAAGTTTAATGGCTGGGAAACGAGTCAGTAGCCTATGTTCACACAAATATCACAAACAAGTAAAATGTAATGATATTAAATGGTATGCATTAACATTAGAACTGAATCAGTAAATGGCAGTGATCCACATACTGAACATTTTCTCTTGCCACAGGGTTCGGGTCTCAGATTCCTAAAACTTGGATGTGTGCTTCAGAGTGAGAGAGTTTCGTGCTGCTACACTTGACATCTAACACACATTCCTTTGAATGACTCATTGGTAATGGAAAATGACCATCTGGTTAACATGAAACGATTGATAGCACTCATGCTGGAAGAATCTGATTGAGCAGTTTACCGACACTTTAGGCAAAATATATAGAGTGTTTTCATTTGAGGAATGCTCTCATACTTGAGAATCCTGTTGAGCAGTTTACCAACAGTTTAGGCAAAATATAGATTTTGGTTGTTTGATGAAAGCTCTCATACTGTAAGAATCCTGCTGAGCAATATATATGCCAACACTTGAGGCAAAATATAGATTTTGGTCATTTGATGAAAGCTCTCATACTGTAAGAATCCTGCTGAGCAATATATATGCCAACACTTGAGGCAAAATCTAGATTTTGGTTGTTTGATGAAAGCTCTCATACTGTAAGAATCCTGCTGAGCAATATATATGCCAACACTTGAGGCAAAATCTAGATTTTGGTCATTCGATGAAAGTTCTCATACTGTAAGAATCCTGTTCAGCAATATACCAATGCTTTAGGGAAAATATAGATTTTGGTCATTTGATGAAAGCTCTTATAAGTTATACTGTAAGAATCCTGCTGAGCAATATATATAATGAACACTTTAGGCAAAATAAAGATCTTGGTCATTTCAGTCTTTGCTGATCATGTGTTTTGGTGCAGTGGAGGTAACAGCTGGTTTCACAGGCTGTTCGTGTTTGTGGCTCGCAAGTGCCCCTCTGAAGCAACGAGGGAACACTTGTTTGATGAAAGTACACTTGGGTGTAGCGCTTACTTTCAAATATTGGTACAGACTACCACTCACACATGCACAGCTTTGTCTGTCTGTCTCTCTGTCTGTCTGTCTGTCTGTCTGTCTGTCTGTCTGTCTGTCCCTCTCTCTCTGAGAACCTGATGACCAAATTTGAAGAAAATTATATGGGCACACATGCACAACACACACACACACACACACACACACACACACACACACACACACACACACACACACACACACACACACACATCACACTGCAACACAGTACAACTACAAGACACTGACCACCACAACTGACCACTCTCTCACATGCACTGCTTTACTTCATGCCCAAATTGCATGATGCAATCCTACTGTGCAGACATATATAATATGTATTGACAGTGAGCATGAGATAGGCCTGACTGTGACTCAGCTGCCCTAACCTATGCCACAGACTATGACTCAGCCCTTACCTCTGCCACAGACTATGATTCAGCCCTTACCTCCTGCCACAGACTATGACTCAGCCCTTACATCTAATACAGACTATGACTCAGCCCTTACGTCTAATACAGACTATGACTCAGCCCTTACCTCTGCCACAGACTATGATTCAGCCCTTACCTCCTGCCGCAGACTATGACTCAGCCCTTACATCTAATACAGACTATGACTCAGCCCTTACGTCTAATACAGACTATGACTCAGCCCTTACCTCCTGCCACAGACTATGACTCAGCCCTTAGCTCCTACCACAGACTATGACTCAGCCCTTACGTCTAATACAGACTATGACTCAGCCCTTACGTCTAATACAGACTATGACTCAGCCCTTACCTCCTGCCACAGACTATGACTCAGCCCTTATGTCTAATACAGACTATGACTCAGCCCTTACCTCCTGCCACAGACTATGACTCAGCCCTTAGCTCCTGCCACAGACTATGACTCAGCCCTTACGTCTAATACAGACTATGACTCAGCCCTTACGTCTAATACAGACTATGACTCGGCCCTTACTTCCTGCCACAGACTATGACTCGGCCCTTACGTCTAATAGTAATACAGACTATGACCAAATAATAATTTATAACGATAATAGGGAGCTTATACTATAGAGTGCTTTTGGAAACTCAAAACGCTTTACAACTTAAAGAAAAACATACAATGCGCAAATATCCATAATTATACAAATCAATAGTATACAATTACAAGCGTACAAAACATATGAAAATTAACAAACATTTTCATACAAAACCTGGCAAAAACACATGCACACAAGATCACACACAGTGCCAATAAAGAGCACACACACACTGGTTCACACACGCACTGGTTCACACACACACACACGCCCTTACCTCTGCTCAGCCCTTACCTCCTGCCACAGACTATGGCTTAGACCTTACCTCTACCGCAGACTATGGCTTTAGACATTACCTCTACCACAGACTATGGCTTAGACATTATCTCTTATGCAGACTATGACCAAACCCTTACTTCTACCACAGACTATGGCTTAGACCTTACCTCTACTACTATGGCTTTAGACCTTACCTTTACCACAGACTATATCATGGCTTTAGACCGTACATCTACCACAGACTATGGCTTAGACCTTACCTCCTGTCACAGACTATGGCCGCTTAGACCTTACCTCTACCTCAGACTATGGCTTAGTTAGACATTACCTCTGACACAGACTCTGGCTTTAGCCTTTACCCCCTGCCACAGACTATGGCTTAGACATTACCTCTGACACATACTGTGACCAAGCCCTTACCTCCGGCCACAGACTATGGCTTAGACCTTACCTCTACCACAGACTATGGCTTAGACCTTACCTCTGACACAGACTTATGACCAAGCTCTTACCTCCTGCAACAGACTATGGCTTAGACCTTACCTCCTGCTACAGACAATAAAATCCAAAGAGACGAACTCAGCCCTTACCTCTTCCACAGACTATGGCCTTAGACCTCACCTCTACCAGTACCACAGCACAGAGCATGGCCAAATCTGTGAGGGCTAGTTCCTTTAATTTTTTGGTCGCATCGCACGCAACCTCAGTCACTTGCTGCAAAATGAGTTCATCGATAAACGGGGCAATTCAGTATCATCTGGGGAAAAAGAAAGGCCCCTGTGTGTGTGTGTGTGTGTGTGTGTGTGTGTGTGTGTGTGTGTGTGTCTGCGTGCGTGCTTGCGTGTGGTGTTTTGCTTCATAAAGTTGAATCTCTGAATGGCACAATTCCCAAAAGTATGCGGAAGTGGAAAAACTTGCCTGGCTACCTCGTACAACAATCATGGCGTCCAAAGATTAGGCAATTTCATTTTTCTGATCTTGCACGTTTTATTTTATGTTTCTTCTTGGGATGAAGATGTACCGATAGTATCGCAGATAGCAGCGCGACAACATGTGGAACAAACTGGAACCTGTCATCGTCTTGCTTGTTGCTTTACAAGGTTGGTGTAAATTTTCTAAGATAGGCTTCTACGTTCTAGTTCAGGCAGTGGAGATTACCGACCCTCTCGTTTTTACTACAAATTTGGCCGACTCTCGTTCGCAAGGTAGATCTTACAATTCCACAATGATCTCTACTTCGACCTAGCAGCCAAATAATTGACTGTGATTTCCGTTTTAGCGACGATTACTTCTGTTTTGGCTTCCTTTACACTGACGCACGTGTTTTATTCAGGGTGGTTCTGACAAAAATGGTAAAAACAGCACGCCAGCGAAAAAAACAAATACAGAAGTAAATTGTAGAAAAACGGCAAACACAATCGATTATTTGGCTGTGGGATTTAAGCACATGTATCACTTTAAAATTGTAAGATCCATTTTGCAAGCAGTAAAAATGAGTGGATATTAATTAATTATATATATCACATCCACCATTGCCGGAATTCCACCATTCCATTATCAGTCGAAGTTTTACCGCATTGCTGACTTGAGGGGAATCTCAGAGGAATTGCATATCTGTAATGTACAAGAGTCATAGAGCTAGTAAAAGTAACTATGTAAAGCGCCTATGCATAGTGGTTCCTTTAGTGTAATGTCCTTATTTGGTAAAGCCTAAAGGCTTCAAGACAAAGGTACGCATTTCCCCGCTGTGAGGGCAATTGACATTCCACCCCCAAGCAGACCACTTCCTTCCTTCTCTGTACATTTTACCATAGCATTATTTAGTAGAATACAGTAGTAAACCATGATGTCCACAGTTCTTTTATTGATTATGTTGTACGTCTAACTAACAATAGAAAGAACATAACAATAACCATCCTTGTTGTGGTTCATATTTCTGATTCATATTTCCCCTTACTGTATTTTTTTCCTTACTTGTGCACATTCTGGTACTGAGCTGTGGGCATGTTATTGTTAACCCTTTCAGTGCTTCAGTCTTCAGTGCTGCACGTGTGTGCACACTACATGTTTGTATGCTGAGGAATGAAATGTGTAATTTCACCAGCATGTGGAACTGGAAGGTTAATAATATTATTATTAACAATTGCATCAAAATGTCCCATAGTGTTTTCTAGATACACATTGGTTTGTGTTTGGATAAAGCCATGCTCTGACAGTGACAGCGGACTGATGAACAGTTCAAGATCATATGGTATAGCTAGGCACTGGAGAAAACTCACGTCATCTAGTGATCTACCCCAACTCTCAGAAGCTTCCTCAAGATTTCAAATATAATATAGGAAACAGTTTCAGTATTTGGTCTGGTTGATGGTGGCCACTGTGATCATTTTAAAGATTGATGATGGTGATGATGTAGAGCTTCATGTCCTCTGATGTCGGTTGACATATTACTTATTAGGGACAAACTGTGACCAGTGTGTGTGCATGGTTCAGTGTTGCTTTACATTGACAGAAACCATAAGGCTCATTAGGATGGGGAGCCCAGGATGGCCACCTCGACTTTCACACAGCTCCTGAACTATGATTTTAAAGATTACACAGCGTTTCCTCTTAATACGGCTTTCTCCTCCAGGTGATCAGTGGTGTGATGTCCTTGAGTAGCTTTGTTCTCAGGGGTAGTTTCTCTCACTCCTCAGAAGCTGAGTCATGCTACTGCTAGACAGCCTATGTGATGGTACTTGCTGATCATTACTCTAATTTCTAAACTTAAGAAAGTTTTGAGTTAGTTTGTCTCACAATCACGTCACAGGTGTTATTTAATTTATGTATACATGTATAGCCCAACACACCACCCATTTTCTTGTATATATTGTTAGTAATCACATAATTATGTATTACTTTCTTGAACATGCTACCTACTTTTCCTTTCGCTTGGAGTCTTGAGTCTCCCTCTCAGTCTCTCTTTTTTTTAACTTGGCATTAAAAATGTTAGAGAATGTTGTGAAGTGCAGTGAGTTTGTGTAGACAGAGAATGTTATTATATAAAAGTTATTATCATTATTATTAATATTATCATTGCATAATCTTGCCCTTGCTTCTTCTGCAGTGAGGGGAGACAACTGCCCATATGATGGCCATGTAATGGCTAGGAAGACATCCAGTCTCACAATATTCAACCAGTCACTGGCAGAACCATTTGATCGTGTGTTTAACAGGTATGATCTGTCTATCTGTCTCTTAGTCTCTTCCCCGTTACATGCCTTCTGTGTGTGTGTGTGTGTGTGTGTGTGTGTGTGTGTGTGTGTGTGTGTGTGTGTGTGTTGTAAATCATGGTGTGCTCACTATTGTTGGTGAGATACCACATTACAGAAATGACTGCTATTATCATGGTGTGCTCACTATTGTTGGTGAGATACCACATTACAGAAATGATTATGTGTGTGTGTGTGTGTGTGTGTGCGTGTGTGTGTGTGTGTGTGTGTGTGTGTGTTGTAAATCATGGTGTGCTCACTATTGTTGGTGAGATACCACATTACAGAAATGACTGCTATTATCATGGTGTGACCAAGTTACTTATGTAACACTTGCACACACACATGCACCCCCCCCCCCACACACACACACACACACACACACACACGCACACACATGCACACACGCATGTGAAAAGTAATTATTCCCTCTCTCTCTCTCTCCCTGTCCCTGTCCCTGATATAACCAGAATGGTTAACTGGACATAGAACACCAAGTTACTTATGTAACACTTGCACACACACATGCACCCCCCCCCCCCCCCCCCCCCCCCCCCCACACACACACACACACAAACCATGCACATACTTAACACTCACGCGCGTACACACACACACACACACACACACAAAACCATGCACTCACTTAATGCGTGCATACACATACACATACACACACACGCACACACACACAAAAACAAAAAAATATGCACACAATTAACCCGCATGCATGTGCGCATGCACACACACACACACACACACACACACACACACACACACACGCACACACGCACACACACACACACACACACACACACACACACACACACACACAGTGACCTGCACTACTTCATGTCATCACATACTTACGTCTGAATTTGTGTCATTGTTCTGCGTCTTTGGCGTCTTCTGTTCCAGCCAAGAAGACGGCATGGAATGCAAGTGGGTGATAGAGGCCGTGGAAAACAGTAAAATTGTGCGCCTCACCTTCCCCAGCTTCCATCTGAAAAATTCATCCACTCGCCACACAGCAGACTGTGTTGCTGTTTATGATGGTAGGACTGAATCTGTTGGTGTGGATCAGACTGGTCTTTTATCTATCTCTGTCTTCCAGTCCTTAACAAAACGGGTTCTCATTCATCCATCAGCTAACGTCTCCATGGGGCCCCTGGAAGCAGACCCTTCATTTTGGGCAGCCAGCAGTGTTAGTCAGTAGCACTGTCAGAGCCATGTGTTCTGACCAAGGGTACTTTGACCTTAGCACCAGTGGTGGAGGGTAAGGGTTAGATCAGTGTTGGAGAATTGGAGAGTGAGGGTTGGATCAGTGTTGGAGGGTGAGGGTTGGATCAGTGTTGGAGGGTGAAGGTTGGATCAGTGTTGGAGGGTGAGGGTTGGATCAGTGTTGGAGGGTGAGGGTTGGATCAGTGTTGGGGGGTGAGGGTTGGATCAGTGTTGGAAGGGTGAAGGTTGGATCGGTGTTGGAGGGTAGGGGTGGATCAGTGTTTGAGGGCGAGGGTTGGATCAGTGTTGGAGGGTGAGGGTTGGATCAGTGTTGGGGGTGAAGGTTGGATCGGTGTTGGAGGGTAGGGGTGGATCAGTGTTTGAGGGCGAGGGTTGGATCAGTGTTGGAGGGTGAGGGTTGGATCAGTGTTGGAGGGTGAGGGTTGGATTGTTGTTGGAGGGTGTTGGATGGATCAGTTTTGGAGGGTGAGGATTGGATCAATTTTGGAGGGTGAGGGTTGGATCAGTGTTGGAAGGTGAGTGTTGGATCAGTGTTGGAAAGTGAGGGTTGGATCAGTTTTGGAGGGTGAGTGTTGGATCAGTGTTGGAGGGTGAAGGTTGGATCAGTGTTGGAGGGTAGGGGTGGATCAGTGTTGAGGGTGAGGGTTGGATCAGTGTTTGAGGGTGAGGGTTGGATCAGTGTTAGACTGTGAGGGTTGGATTGTTGTTGGAGGGCGTTGGATGGATCAGTGTTTTGTCAATGAGGGTTGGATTAATTTTGGAGGGGGGTGGGGGGGTGGATCAGTATTGGAAGGTGAGTGTTGGATCAGTGTTGGAGGGTGAGGGTTGGATCAGTGTTGGAGGGTGAGTGTTGGATTGATGTTGGAGGGTGAGGGGTGGATTGTTGTTGGAGGGTGAGGGTTGAATCAGTGTTGGAGGGTGAGGGTTGGACCAGTGATGGAGGGTGAGGGTTGGACCAGTGATGGAGGGTGAGTGTTGGATTGATGTTGGAGGATGAGTCACTGAGGGCTGGATCAGGGTTGGAGGGTGGGGAATGGATCAGTGTTTGAGGGTTAGTGTTGGATTGATATTGGAGGGTGAGTGTTGGATTGATGTTGGAGGATGAGGCTTGGATCAGTGTTGGAGGGTGAGGGTTGGATCAATGTTGGAGGGTGAGTCACTGAGGGTTGGATCAGTGTTGGAGGGTGAGGGTTGGATCATTGTTCGAGGGTGAATGTTGGATTGATGTTGGAGGATGAGGCTTGGATCAGTGTTGGAGGATGAGGGTTGGATCAGTGTTGGAGAGCGAGGGTTGGAACCTTGGCTGCATATTCTGACCAAGGGTACTTTGGCCTTATCACCAGTGTTGGAGGGTGAGGATTGGATCCTCAGCTGCATTTTCAGACCTTAGGACCAGTGCTGGTGGGATACGGTTTAATCCCCACAATGCCATTGGCATCTCTTGCTGAATTATACTGTGGGGCATACTTTTTGAGGGTATACCTCTTGTGGAGTTTTGTACTTCACATTTACTCACATGCCAGGTAGAGAGTTACAGTAGGCAGTTCAGGTCTTTGTTGCTGCATTTGCATGACAGCTTTTAAGTGCTAATTAACTCACTTGTGCATGAAATTGCCTGTGTTCATTGTCAGATGGAGTTGTCTGGTGCTGAGTTGTCCCGGCTGGAGGTTCTGTTGGGGACCAGAATAACGTATGGTAGAGGTGGGGATGGAGCTATACCCAGTGCTACGCTGTCACCGCTAGAATGCTGGTGCACTATGATTGGCTGCAGAATGCTTGGTTTTCATTTTTCAGGATTTGTTGGGGGGGGGGGGGGGGGGGGGAGGCACAATCAGACAGTGTTTCTAAGCCACAAGTTTGGAAGGAAAGGGAGAATCAAACTGAGGTCCTTTTGCGTACCAGCCTGACACCTTACCACAAGGACCAAGCTGACTTAGAAGAGTGTCTGTTGTGTTTTCACCTTTCCTTTATAAACTCTTTGGTTGGTGTTGTTTAACACTTTTAAATCTTTTTTTTATATTTTTTAGGAGCAGCAAGTTCCGTGGATAATGACCAGCTGATTCAGACGATATGTGACCGGTCCCCTGAGCGCGTGTACAACAGCTCGGGGAAATACCTGACGGTTGTGTTCCGCCAGGGAACGCAAGGAGGACGACGGTGGTTTTCCATGAACTACACCATGGTGGAGCCAGTGGACAGTGAGTGGCTGCCTGTGTCTGACGGGTCTTTATGTTATTATTGATTTGGCTTAGTTATGAGCATGGTTATTGTCATTTTTATGACTGTTTTGTGTTTGCTGGTATTGTTGTCATCATCATGTGTTGCTTATCAATATCATTGTTGGTGGAGCTGTACACATGTGGTGGAGTGTGTGTGTGTGTACGTACGTGTGTGTGTGTGTGTGTGTGTGTACATGTGTGTGTGTGTGTGTGTGTGTGTGTGTGTGTGTGAGTGAGTGTGTGTGTATGTGCTTGTGTGTGAGTGAGTGAGTGAGTGCGCGAGTGTGTGTGTGCATGTGTGTGTGTGTTTTCAGTGTACTTGGTAAGAGGTTGCAGTTTTTGACCATACTGTGTGGAAATTGTAAGCACTTTGAGCCCACTATTTTTTATATATATTTTTGTTGTTGGGGGGGGGGGGGGGGGGTAAATGGGGCTTTAAAACAGCGATTCATTAATTTATTGTAGTAACCTTTCATTTTGCTTTGCCACACCCATGTGTTGTTCTTCCTAAAGTGTCTCGAGCTTTTGATTCACATGGCAGAAATAACCATTAGTATTGTTCTGTGGTCTGTCAGACCAGCCCTGGCTTGTTTGCTTGCTTTTCTGTTTACTTTTTTGTTTCATTATTAAATGAACACGGTCAACATTATGCTATTTCCTTCTTCTTCTTTTTTTTTCTTTTTTCTTTTTTGCTGCAGCAGTGGAAGCTTCTTTAGTGGGCCAAATCCTTGGTGTCGTTGTGGTCCTCGGCTTGTTTCTCGGTGTCGTTAGCTTTATCTGCAGATGTTGTGTCAATTTTGTGAATAACTTTAGTGTTGGCGAGGACTTCAGGTCATGTTCATATGGATGTCAGGAGAGAATTTCCAGACTTTGTCAGTGTGTGTCTGAAGCCCTCTCTAGCGATGGGAGTCATAGTGCGCCCTACAGTGCCCCCTCTGACCCCCCCCAAGCAGTTCACAGAGGTAGCATCACTTTATCTAGTTTGGCTGAGGAGACTGAGGACTCTGGCAATGAAAACGGACCCCTGGAACTCATATGCATTGACCCAGAAGTCGGCAATGGAAGTGGAAGCAGCTCATGCACATCTGAAAGCCTGGAGATTTTGCATCCCGCGGCACCCCCCCCGAATTATTCCTCGGTGGTAACTGCCCCATCTGCACCCCCAACTGAGTTTGGATCCGCTTCTTCACCCACTGCCCCCCCCATGGAGTCAGCGCTGCCTTACGAAAGTCCCAAGGATTCTGCCTCATCAGTGGTGCCGCCGCCGCCTTCCTACGAATCCTTGTTCAGCAAGGAGACTGACGCGAAGCCTTAGGTACCGTGCAGTAGGTTGGTGTTCTGCTGTGGCGCACAGTGGAATCTGCAGTGAGCTACTGTCACATCTGAGAGAATACTGTGCAGCTTTTTCAGACCACATGGGGACATTGCTGCCTGATGATTTTTGTGTGTGCTGATAACGGGGAGAGATCTTTTCAATACGTCAGACCTGTGATCTGGAACTCTCTTCCACTCTCTGTCAGGCATTCTCTTCCTTCAGCTTAAGTCAAAACTGAAAACCCATCTCTTCTCTTCTGCATACTGATCTGTCGTTTCCTTCTCATTGTATCAACTCATCACCGGTAACGCAAGTATTTGTAGTGTGTGTGTGTGTGTGTGTGTGGTTGTTGTTTTTGTTGTTGTTTTCAATTAATTTATATTTATTAGTATTACCAAACGAAGAAGGTAGGATGTGTTTCCATTGCAAGAGTTGTTTAATGTGCTATATATAATGTTCAGAGCCCACCAAACTGCAGGCTTTTTTCTTTTTCCTTTTTTTGGGGGGAGCGGGTGGGGGGTGGTTGTCTTTTTTTTCCCTCTGGTGATGTTGGGGGGGGGGGGGGGGACCTCATCTGAAAGATTACACACTTAGCACACCACACTCAGACTGAGGAGGAAATGGCTGTGGTAGCTGGGATTCACATCCTGTGCCTTCATCATATCATCTATCCACATCCTGTGCCTTTATTATATCATCTATCCACAGTCCGTGCCTTCATCATATCATCTATCCACATCCTGTGCCTTTATCATGTGATCTATCCACAGACTGTGCCTTCATCATATCATCTATCCACATCCTGTGTCTTCATCATATCATCTATCCAGGCTGTGCCTTCATCATATCATCTATCCACATCCTGTGCCTTCATCATATCATCTAACCACATCCTGTGCCTTCATCATATGATCTATCCACAGACTGTGCCTTCATCATATCATCTATCCACATCCGGTGCCTTCATCATATCATCTATCCACATCCTGTGCCTTCATCATAAGATCTATCCACAGACTGTGCCTTCATCATATCATCTATCCACATCCGGTGCCTTCATCATATCATCTGTCCACATCCTGTGTCTTCATCATATCATCTATCCACATCCTGTGCCTTCATCATATCATCATCCAACACATACACCCACCTCCTTTGTGTTTGTTGTTACTGTTCTTTTTCTTTGCTGTTTCTTCTTAAGGGGAGGAGAAGAGTGGGGATGGGGAGAGTGTGTGTGTGTGTGTGTGGGGGGGGGGGGGGGGGGGGGGGGCATGATGTGTATATATGTGTGAGTGTGTATGTGTGTGTGTTAGAGAGAGAGTGAGTGTATTTCCCACTTTAAATACTACCCCCCCCCCATCCCCCCCCAAAAAAAAGAAGAAGGAAAAAAAAAAGTATAAATAGTGAAACCTGATCTGTAAGGTGGCCTGATCTCTCAAAAGACATGACCTTGGCTGGCACTGATGGGAAGTTGCTCATTCCAGGTTCCACCGTGCGTGCACAGCAATCCTGGAATAGCTTGGTGTAATTTGATTATAATGACTGTTATGCTAGTACTGTCAACACGAGTAGTGGTACTGCTGCTATCACCACTACCACTGCTGTAATAACAACA
This sequence comes from Alviniconcha strummeri, assembly GCA_963584105.1. Classification (NCBI taxonomy): domain Eukaryota; kingdom Metazoa; phylum Mollusca; class Gastropoda; family Provannidae; genus Alviniconcha; species Alviniconcha strummeri. The sequence goes on from OY757556.1 coordinate 10,201,284, forward strand.
ATAGCACTGGTGATACTAATGGTGTGAAATAAACATTCCAAAAACAATAATAAGAATAGTAATAATGATTATAATAACCACAATTAACATACTCACTGGCCTCTTGGTGTGATATGATATCTTCAGCAAAGAGTTTCCCACTTCGAACCACAGGGTAGGCGCTTTACAAATGTCCAGTATTATTATTAATAATAATAGTAATTATTAGCATTATTTGCTAAAAGGGCACCGTAATTATGTGTTTCATGAACTCCGACTTAGCATGCTTTCTTTTATATTATATATATATAGAGAGAGAGAGTACACTCTCATCTGGAACTGTCTTCCAAGGAATCTGCAACACCAGTACATATTCTTTGGCAGGCAAGGGTGAATAGTAACAGTATCAAACTAAAAAGTGTTTGTGTTTAACCCCTTCACTGCCCAGCCTGTACAATTTTTGGGCTGGAAGATGCACGGATGTGCCTGCAAACAGTATATTTTCCAGTCCTATAACACATCTACTTTCAGTGCTAGGCAGTTTGATGAAAATCCTTTCACGTGCCAGCATAAAAAAGAAAACAAAAAGGCTTAAGGGTGTCAGATTTTGCTCTTTTATTGGTCATTTTCAATTCACATCATGGCAATGAAGGGGTTAAACAGTCAGTTCATTGGCAGGGATGACACAGTTTTGAAGCCGACATCCATTTAGCGTTACTTGGTGGATGCAGATGTTGTAGTCCTCCTTCGTTTGCAGTTGCTGATTCTTCCAGTGCTTTTGTCCTTTGCAAACTCATGAAAAAAAGTTCATTTTTTGTTTCTATCGAAACTTTCAAAATCTGATTTTGAAAGTTTCAATAGAAACAAAAAATGAACTTTTTGATTATAATGACTGTTATGCTAGTACTGTCATCACGAGTAGTGGTACTGCTGCTATCACCACTACCACTGCTGTAATAACAACAATAGCACTGGTGATACTAATGGTGTGAAATAAACATTCCAGAAACAATAATATTAATAAGAATAGTAATAATGATTATAATAACCACAATTAACATACTCACTGGCCTCTTGGTGTGATATGATATCTTCAGCAAAGAGTTTCCCACTTCGAACCACAGGGTAGGCGCTTTACAAATGTCCAGTATTATTATTAATAATAATAGTAATTATTAGCATTATTTGCTAAAAGGGCATCTCCTGATGTTTTACTTTGACAGTAAAAAAAAAAACATAAAAAAAAAAACAGGAAAAAGAATAATGGATTTACACGTTTTCCTGGAAAACTGGGTTGGAATCTGGCACCCAGGCTTGGGAAGATTTCTGTTCAAATGAAGAATCAAAATATCCCCGTGACCAGTTCAAGGGAGAGAAACAAGACAAGGCTTTGGCTTGAGTTAAGCAACTAGAGTTCTTTACTGTGTCTGACATTCTGGTTGAAGTCAATGCAGGCCACACGCACCCCTGCAAAGCTGAGGCCATTTAACTGACAGCTGTTTAGGATTCTTCCAGTTGGCTTGTAATGTTATTTTATAGCACTTGTATCTTCTTTATTAAAACGTATATATGTCTTTTTACTGCTGAACTGCAGAATGTGTTAAAGAAATGTTTTTCCTTGGTGAAGCTGGGTATACCAGCTTTTAACACATACACCTGTATGGTTTACATGATGTGCAAATTGGTTTTTTTAGTTTAAAAAAAAAATGATGTCAGTTGGTGAGCAAAAAATTCATTAAAAAATCTGCATGAATGTATATATATTATATCGCTATTGTATATATATATATCTTTTAATGAATGCATTTGCATATTCCATATATGTCATCTTTTGAAAATTCCTCTTTGATCCCTCCCATTTTTCTGTTTTGTTTCTGCATGCATGCACATGTATTGGGGTGGTGGATTCTGTGGGTAATTGTGTAGACGCGAGTGTGTGTATAAGTGTGATTTCTCTGTACATCAGCATTCAATTTTGCTTCGGAGCTAAGCTTCAATACAATACAGTAATGCTTTATTAATCCTTAAAAAAGGAACTTCAGTTGTCTGCCTTTGACAAATATTAACAAGTACATAAAAGCGTATGTTTTTTTAATTATATTTTTTATTATACTGTACAGTTTTACTTACTTGATTAGAATAAAAACTCCTGTGTATTGACATCATAGAGGCTTCCATGCTGTGCTGAGGTCTAAGCCCCACTACTTTTCCACACAAGCTGTACATCTGACCTACCACCTTGTAGGATTTTTAGTGACTGGAGAAAAACACTGCAATTTGAGTCTGCATATTGACATCATAGAGGCTTCTGTGCTGCGCTGAGCTTTAAGCCCAACCTCTTTCAGCACAAAGCTTAGATCTGACCCACCGTGTACGGTTAAAGTGACTTGAGGAAAGCACGTGATTTGAGTCTGACCTCACACCTCTGCTCATCTTAATGCAGGAGTCATTCAGACATTCTGGTGGTAACAGTGTAGCGATAGGTGTATAATCTCCTGCTTCCCCCACATAAATGCGCCTTCCCCCTCCCCTTCTCCCCGTCCCTAATAAGCCTTATGGTTTCTGTGGATGTTAAGCACCATGTTTACTTACTTACTGGCCGTTTGGAGCATCAGAGGATGCTGTGGGACCCATCTGATCACAGTCGCAAGAATAGCAACGAATGATAGGATGTGCTTCTTTGGCAGAATGCTAAAGGTTTGGCGTGGCTGACAAGTGCTGTTTTAATATTAACCCCATCGTTGCCCCAGCATGTAAAAGTTCCAGGCTGAAAGATGCATGCGTGCACCTGAAAACAATATATTTTCTGGTCCTACAGGACATGTACTGTCGATGCTACAGGACATGTACTGTCGATGCTACGGGACATGTACTGTCAATGCTACAGGAACATGTGCTGTCAATGCTACAGGACATGTACTGTCAATGCTACAGGACATGTACTGTCAATGCTGTGCATTTTGATGAAACTCCTTTCATGTGGTGGTGCGAGAAAGAAGATAAAAAGGCTTAAGGGTTTTAAATTTGGCACTTTCATTGAACATTCTCAAGTGATGTGATGGCAGTGAAGGGGTTAAAAACTGGAGTGACAGAAGACAGCCCGTTGATCCTTCGACAAGTTGGCGAAGTTATGTTAAGCCTTAAGAGCGAATGTTAATTGTGATGATCTGAAGCTATATTCAGCAGAGCAGAATGTTAATTGTGATGATCTGATTGGCAGAATTGCCTGGGTGACTGACATCCTGGAGCTCTAGTTTGATCTGTGGATCCATGGCTGTGTCTGATGATTGGTGTTCTTCCTGTAACATGGATATGATTGACGCTTTTTCTATAACATGGATATGATTGCTGTTCTTTCTATAACATGGATATGACTGTTCTTTCTATAACATAGATATTTGTCCATCCCCTTTGTTTGTAACTGTGACACTGTTTACATTCTTTCTATTCTTGGTGTTTGTGGTGGAGTGTTTCTCAAATATTTTCCTAGCATTCCTGGTGGTGGTTGTGGCACGTCTTCACTGTTAAACAATTGAATATTAATCTCTGTCTGTCTGTCTGTCTGTCTGTCTGTCTGTTTCTCCCCCTCTCCCCCTCTCTTCTCCCTCTCTCTCTATTTCCCTCCCTCTCTCTCTCTCTTTCTCTCTGTCCCCCCCTCTCTCTCTCTCTCTGGCTGTAGGTCTTAGAGTGTGTTTGATGGTGCTTTCTTTCTAGGTGTGAATTTGCCTGATCCTGTTAGATCTTTACTCCTGTGGAAAATTGCACCGTGTTATTGGTCGGCATTTGTCCTGCGGGCTGAGTCAGCCTGGAACTTTAATGTTGGACTGTGTGTGCACTTAGTTGCTTCCATACCGCCACTTAAACTGCCATTATCATGAGACTCTTCGTTGATCTTTAAGACTTTTTGTGTTTTCATCCCTTCTGGTGACCTCAGTCTCATTTTTGGGGTTTAAACAAAATTTATTTCTTATTGTATAACAATACATTAACAGCATAACAGTTGGGCCTTGCAACAAGCAAAAGTGCTTACATAAGTACGGCCCGAATCGTACATAAACTGATGACGTCACAAACATCTATTTGATTAACAACATGGCAAACATAAAAAGAACTTGTAATAAAGATGATATTAATATTCTAGCACATGCGTATGCATGTGTGTGTGAGGGTGTGTGTTTGTGTGTGATCTCATTTCAACGGTTTGCTCACAACTGGTTTTGGGGGTTTGGGGTTGTTGTTGTTTGTTTTGTGACTTTAACCTTATTTTCAGTTGTCAAACAATTCTGTATGTTCAGACAGTTCACATTCGCAGTATACATGTAAAGTGTTTACTTCTGTGCAGTGTAGGAGACAGAGAGTTTAGAGAATTCAGGATTAGTTTATATGCCATTGCAATCTTGAGGCTAAAGAAGTGAGTTGTGACTGGTCCTTGTTGCAGGTAAAGCTACTGTTGTTATGGTACCTCAGTCATTGCTCAGCTTTGCAGTGGCTGATGTCTCCAAAAAATGACGTCAGTGGTCAGCTTTGTTGGAGTTTTCCGAACTCTGTCCCTTATTGCTTTGCAAAAAAAAAAAAAAAAAAAAAAAGAAGAAGAAAAAGCAAAACAACAATGAGTAGTATAATTTGGTGAAGAAAGAAATTTCATGACAGGGTTTTGTGACCAGGGAAATTCTGGAGGTTCAGTTGTATGCAATCACTGTATAAAGCATTTCTTGTTTTCATCAGGAACTTAAATGGTGGAATTGTGTCCCCCACAGACTGTTAATTAATTGATCGCTTTTATGTAATAGCTGCTGTCTGCTCTTGAGCAGTCTTGCTGCACTCTTATTGCATGTCTACTTTGATTAGGTAATTTTAGCCTGTCACAGTATGTTTTGAATATACACCAAAGTGCTATACTTGCATCCTATTTGATTGTTATATGGCTGGTGCCACATGAAACTGCTTCCAACTTGGTGCACATTCTGTGTATGCCATACAACTATGCACCAGTTTACAGTGTCACTTCATTTGACGCCACAGAGATAGGGTGCATGTGTTTTTAGCTGTAACCTGCCACCTGCACTTTTAGCAGAAGGAATTATTTGGCTAGTCCTGTCCCCAAAACTCAGACTACTGGCTAATATAAATAATAATAAGAGTGGGGCTTAGAGCACCCTTTTTCAAAATTAATGAGCTCTGAGCATGTCCATTTCATTCTCAAGTTAAAACAACTGACATCAAAACACACAGTATTGACATACACAAATTTGTCATCAAACATCATGCCATACCCCCCCCCCCCCCCCCCCCCAACACAGATACATGCTTGTGCACATGCACACAACCACACGCATGTGTACTAATCATTTGATGGTTTGTTTGTATTTTTGCAGGTGAGACGGATGCATTCTGGTCATCGACTGTTGGACGAATTTTCTCTTTTGCTCTCATCATTGCACTGTTCGGTTTCTTCAGCTTTGTCATCAAATCCTGCAAAGAGGGAGGTAATTCTCTGTCCAGCATTTGTGGTTGTCTTTGTGACAACCTGCGCAGTTGTCGCCGAGGGATTTCAAATGGTGTAGCCCGCTGTACCAACATGTTCAAATCTCAAACAAGAGCTTCAGACTCAGCAAGATCAGTATCATCAAGGTCGAGGGCATCCATTGTATTGTCAAGGTCAAGGGCATCAGAGGATGACATGTCCATCAACACAGACATTGTGACGATCAGCGGCCTGAATGGACAAGAGCCGGCTCCCAACTTTTCTGCTCTGTTTGCAACCAATGATGTGCACAGATCTGTGTCAGGTGATTTGGCCTCTGGTGCATCTGCAGAGATAGACATGCGAGCACCACCGCCAGACTATTCCTCAGTTTGGTCATCGCCTGCTCCTGCGAATTCTGAAAGCCAAGCAGAAGATGCAGGAAACGAGGTCACTCCACCTCCTCATTATGCCTCTGTGCGTTTTTCGTCTGCAACCCCTGACCCTCTGGCACCATCCACCTTACCACCTCCTCCCCCCGATGACAGAGCTGCGCCCCCGTCCTACGAACTGCCGGAACCTCCATCCTACGATTCCTTGTTCAGCAGCAACAATGCTTCAACTGCCTGAAGAGGAAACCAATCTGAAACAAGAATGACTGCTAGCGTTCTTAAACAAGATACAGACACATAAAAGGTTCAAAACAATGCTTATTTATTATAACAGAGAGTCACAGTCGTGTTGTTTTGTAGCTTGACAAAGGGGATTTCCCCGGAAATGTGCAGATTGTGTGTCTGTGTCATAATAAATAAGCATTTCTTTTGAACTGTTTATTTGCTTGGATCTTGAACTGCCTGAATTCAGCCCAGTGCCTGGTCTAGCCTGTGTGCTTGTGTGGGTGTTGATTGACCAGCGGTAACTAACCAGTGGTTACTATCTGTCCCTGACAAGATCACGTGCAGGGGCAAAAAAAGCGCCTGCCTGCTCCCTTGGATAAATGTCAGCAAGTGTGATGTGCCTGAGCTCCAAGCATCCATTTATAGCATCCTTCTTTTAACCACTGCCATAACTGGTTATATCGTATTAGAAAAATCTGAAACAAGAATGACTGCTGGCATTTTAGAATGGGACCCAAACACATAAGAGGTGGAAAGGAATGCTGTTTATTAGGACAAAACACAGCATGTGAAGTTGTGAATGCAAGGTGCATGTTGTGAACACGAGATGCATGCTGTGTTTTGTCCTAATAAATAGCATTCTTTTGAACCTTTTATGTGTGTGGATCTTATAATTATCATATTATTTATTAGTCTAAAAAATAAAGAAAAATCATGGGGGCTCAAATGACTGTAAATTGTAAACAGACAACTAAGATTATATATCAGGCATTTCATTTATAGCCACTCACAGTGCTTACACACCAATACCAAAATCATTTCAACTGAGACTGAATTTGACTACATTTTTACCCAATAAAGACATATCCAAAGTTTACAGGTGCGCTTCAGTGCCATGTTGATTGCACATTCACAATGTTAGTAGCCAAACTTCTAGCCACTTTTATGGAGGCCACTGACAGTGTGAGTCTTGTGGGCAAGATCAATAGACAAACACATAGAAAATTAGTGCCCCTTCAAAAGCATAACTAATTATGGCAGAGTTTGGAAGGTGGGCACCTGCTGGGGAGCTAGGCAAAAGAATAACCAATTATGGCAGAGTTTGGGAGATGGGCACCTGCTGGAGAGCTAGGCAAAAGAATAACCAATTATGGCAGAGTTTGGGAGATGGGCATCTGCTGGAGAGCTAGGCAAAAGAATAACCAATTATGGCAGAGTTTGGGAGATGGGCACCTGCTGGAGAGCTAGGCAAAAGAATAACCAGTTATGGCAGAGTTTGGGAGATGGGCACCTGCTGGAGAGCTAGGCAAAAGAATAACCAATTATGGCAGAGTTTGGGAGATGGGCACCTGCTGGAGAGCTAGGCTAGCTGTGGGTAGTGGTTATTCTGTGAGGGGTAGTGAGTATTCTTTGTAATGTAATTTGATATTGAAAGGAGGCTTTTGGTAGTGACTATGAGCCAATGAATGTTTCCTGAGGAAATGCGTTGTAATTATTATTAGTACTAAGTAGTAGTGTCTTCATCTGAGGACATTTTGGTCTGACTGGATTGCAGAGTGCATTTTATTTAATCATGTACCAACATGCCCTTTACTGCTGTGTTTCTGTGTAATTCACTAATTGGCAGACCGGCCTGAATGTTTTGCTGTGTGAATGTCTGCAAGTAATTACTAGTAATGTAACATAAAAGAATATTTTGTCAAGTGCTCTCCCCTGACATGAACCCAAACCCAAACCCAAAATCTTAGTGGTGGATGTGGCAGCCTACTAGAATATGTCCATTTTTTCTAGTGTGTGTGTGTGTGTGTGCGTGCATGCATGGGTGGGTGGGTGGGTGCATGTGTAAGTGTGCACACGTGTCCATGTGTGTGAGTGTGTGTGTGTGACTCTGTGTGTATGTGTGTGTGTGCACACACTTTTGTATGTGTGTGTGTGTGTGATTTTCATTGTGATATTAAAAACCATGATAATTCTTTGTTTTTCTTTTGTTTTGTTTTTTCTTTTTCTACCAACTACAAGTTGCAATATTGACTTAATCCTTTGTCTCAAATGTTCCATATTATTGTTTTGGATCACACTGCTGTAACTGTTGAAAATGATATTGCTTTTCTCTCACACACTCTCTCACTCACTTTGATTGGATTTTACATGCGTTCTACACATTTAATGAATCACACTACAGTTTAATGAATAGTGGTTGCAATATTTGTTCCGGAGCTTTACAACATGTACTTAATACTGTCATCTTTCAGGTTTGTTTACACCGTGGTTAATTGTTCTTCTTCTTCGCTCAAGTCCTGGTAACGGCTGGCGGTGCATAAAACACCAAGTTCCTTACTCGCTCAAGACAGGTGGCATGAAGTCTTAGCGACGTGGCTAGGCTGCTTCTGACCACCTGTTGGCTACCCAGTATATGGATCAAGTGAAACTAATTGTCAGTATGGATACATACACAAATGTATATATATCTATGGTTGCTTGTTAACTCAAAATAAGGTTGGTTAGGAGTTTTTTTGTTTTATTTGACATCAAGTTTATATTGGTGCAACTTGCTGATACACGTTGTTAGCATGATCAGTATAAGGTCGGTCTAATATCACTTTTGTGAAAAGACTTTAAATGAGGAAGAAGAAGGAAGTCAGAAATGGCTACTCAGTTTATCAGACGTGACTGGGCTGTCTGCTATTGTGATGTTGTAAAGCATGGTGTGCTCACCCATGTCGGTGAGACACGGCGCTGCAGAAATGACCATTGTTATATTTGTGGTATTAAAAATATATATTTGTGTTGTTAAAAATAGCACATTAATATGGTTATTAACAATGTTTTATATTTGATAATGAGCACAGTATTTCTGTCATGCATAATGCGGATGGGTCGGTTTGCAAAGTGTCCTTTGATTTGATCTTGTAGAGCAGGTGGAATGTAATAATAGTTGGTAGGTGGTATGCGCAACTCGCTGCCATATGGCACTGGTATTTGCCATCATGTATTTACATAAGAACTTCATATTTCATATTGGTTCTGCCCATTCCTTTTTGAATTAAAATTTAAACAAATCAGGTATCCATAATTTAGACGGAAGGGTTGATGATACTAGCGCATCCTACCCTTATAATTATGATGATGATGACGATGATGATGATGATGATGTCCACTTTTATGGTGCATGATTCCATTAACTTCAGTGCTCAATGCACTGAAGGAAGGGGGCGGGGAGCTAGAGAAAAAAATCATCATAATAAAGAAATTAAAAACGTTTGTCCCTTGGATACTCTCCTTTTTAACTTGGGCAGCATCAAAAGGTACAGACTCTTTGAAAATTTGCGTTTGATGTTTGTGGTTGTTTTGTTTTATATATTGTGTTTGGGCTGATTTTGTAGATCTGACTTAAACTTACTTTTACACTTGAGAAGAGTTTAAGAACGCGTGTTCATACTTACGACAGAGTTTAATCATCCTGAGGTGACCTTCTGCACTTGACAGGACGTTGAAATCCACTTACTAACCAACTAACTCTGATCTGATGGTGATGATATTCCATGTATTATTCAGGGGTGGGGGCTGCCCATGGCAAATAACAGCAAATGGGAGGACAGCTGCAACAAGACCACTTCAGTCGATATTCAAAAATGTGCTGTAAAAAGCTAGCCACTAATTTTGAATCATGCAACAAGAGCGCAGCGAGTCTGTTCGAGAACATCACTATCTAAAAGCAATCAACAGCAACAGCTGTCTCAGAGAGCTGCTTTGGCCTAGCAGTAAGGCATTAGGCTGGTAAGCAGAGAGACCTTGGTTCAAATCCACTTTGGCTCTCCTTTCTCTTCAAACATTGTGGTCTGTGGACACAGTCTTGTGACTTTGTCCCTCACAGTTAATGAAACATTAACATGTAGCAACAGGTATATATAATCTTCCTCTCCCCCCACCTCCGTACCCCCTTCCCCTCCTCTCCATCCATAACAAGCCTTGTGGTCTCTGTGGACATTAAGCACCAGGTTTACGTACTTACTTAACAACTGCCTAAACCACAAACAAGGGTAAATTGGTATGTTAGTAAATGGTATATATTATGTGCATACATATGAATGAGTATGTTGAGCTTGTTCAGCGGTGGATAGCACTATAGAAAATTTATGTCTTATTATTATTAAAATGATGACACTTATGGCTGCTCCTAATACAATGCAAAGTCAATTCATCAAATAGCATCAACTACTTCACCAGACCGTCGCCAAGGCTTAAAATTTATTTATTTTTATCAAAGCTACATCACAAGTCAGGTTATGTGATGTCTTAGCAATGTGGGGGGGGGGGGGGGGGGGAATCTGAAACAGAATGACTGCTAACATTCTAAAACAAGATCCGAACACAAAAAGGTTCAAATGAAACAAGATCCGAACACAAAAAGGTTCAAATGAACGCTTACTTATTTTGACACAGACACACAGTATGCAAATTTTTGGGGAAATCCCCTTTGTCAAGCCACAAAATGACACTTAAACAGCAGATAAACTGTTAAAAATGAGAGAGAGAAACTTACCTTGTTTTGGTTGATTTTTTTTCTCTCTTGAAAATGTGGCCAAAGCTGACCGCTCACTGGCTGGTCAGTTTATCAGACACGACAAGGCCATCAGCCATTTTGCACTGTAAGGCTTCTCAACCTGCAAACAATAGAAGAAGAAACTGCCACCACTGAGTATAAAAAGATTGAAGATGTTTTCTGTTTTGGATTTTTTTTTTTTTTTTTTTTGGGGGGGGGGGGGGGCCATGTATAGTGTGTTTTAGGGCAGCACATTAAAATTTTATGCACTGCAACCATATGTCTTTCTGTTTTTTCTGAGCTGCTGAATTTTGCCTTGAACTTGAAGCCTATATGATTGTATGTTGAATGACTGTAATGATGATCTATTTTTGACAACATGGCTTGATGTTGAAAATTTTGCTGTAAGTGTTTGTTGGGTTTTTGTCATCATAATTACATTTTGTAGTGCCTGTTTAAATACTTAATATTGTTTGGTCAGCTGTGAGCCAGTGTGGCCTAGTGGTCATTAATTAGGCTGGTAAGCAGTAGGTCCTTGGCTTGTTTCTGCCTTGGCTCTCCATTCTCTTCAGAAAAGTTGTGGTCTCTGGACACTGTCTTGTGACTCTGTCCCTCACAATTAATGAAACATTAAAATAGCTTGCATCACTGCCCATCTTAATGCAGGAGTCATTCTGGTGGTGGCAATATATGCATACCCCCTCCATACCCCCCTTTTCCCTGTCCCTAAATAAGCCTTATGGATTCTGTGGATGTTAAGCACCATGTTTACTTACTTACTTGATCAGTTTGGTTGTGTTTTTTCTAACACCACAATATATTATGCAGATGAATCTGCCAGTGGATCAGCTCAGTTGTCCAGAGGGAAGCCTGACAATGCATCGGCAGCCTGATGTGTTCAGGCACTATTTTGAGCCTGAGGGAGCCTTTGGAATTTCAGGGCTCTCATTCGATTCCCCGTTCCCATTCCCTCTTTTGTTTTTCTGCCTAGTCCTCTTGCTATGTCTGTCTCAGTTGTCATTTTTCTGCTAACGGACCATTCTTCTGAAAATTCTCAAATATTTTCATTGGGTAGGAGTTAGGCTTTTTTGTATGGCTCTTGTTGAGCAGCTGGGAGATAATGGTAGGTGCTATGTGCAGCTTGCTGCCATGTGGCGTTGGTATTTAATTTGCTAGTATACATTTGTATAACTTTTTATTTACTTAGTGTTCCTCTCCATTTGTGTTTTATATGCTTCTTTAATCTGATATTGATCAGTTAGATGAAGTGGTGGACGATACCAGTATGTCCTAGCCTTATGTGCTCTTTTAGCAGGAGTAATATTGAAACTTCAGAAATATGCGTTTGATCTTTGTGTATTGGGTGATTCAGCGAAGCTGGTTTGCTAGAGTGAATGTGCTTTGTAATCTTTCACGAAAGAAGTCGCGAGGGGTTGCAGCGCACTTCCAGGCTGTTTTCTGAGTAGGCGTTGCTTCACTCTGTGTATAACAGTGGAAGTTGAAATTAGAATTGCGAAGCAGTACAAATGCCAATACTGTTGCAGTTGCAAAAATTACCGTGGAAAGGGGATGGAGGGTGAACAAAAAGTGTCTTTGTGTCATTTTTGGGCTGATCAGAAGATCGCATGTTCGTAGAAAAAATGTGTTTTGGGGCATCCCAAAGCACGAGCAACAAGTTCTTGCTTATTTCCAGACACGTTATGACTACGTACCTCAAAAAATGCCTTTAACAATGGCAGTGTAAAATTTGCAAATTCACTGTCACTGCCTTCCATTGTGAAGAAAGTACGCACCAGAAGTAAAAGCAGCCAAGGGACTTAAGCGATGCCGGGCAAAAGTCAAGGGAGTTAACAACCCCGCCTGAATCGCCCAATACATGTATCTTTTGTTTTATGTTTGTGTAGGGATTGGTTTTGTGGATTTACTTGAGAAAGGGTTTATATATGTATATATAAGAAGAGTTTTGAAACACAAATTTGCTTATGACGGAGTTCAATTGTCCTGAGGTTGACTGTGCGATTGACAGGACGTTAAAATCCAGTTACTAACCAACCAACCTACTTCAGGCCATGGACACATCAGGTTGCGGACACATCAAGCAGACACCATTCAGAGCAGCTGCTGATCCTTTTGCCACATCGTCTTTATCTCTTGAATCATTTAGAGCATTGTGGTGAAGGGGTACCCCCCTTCATGCACACCATGAAGATTGCATAACATACCCCCCCCCCCTCCACCTCCCCCTCAGTATGGACAGTGTATAGTTAGATGCATAATCATTGATGTGATTATGATTTTTTTGACTATTTTTTGTCATAATTTATATGAAACTAGGCCACAAGTAATGTCTGTGATAAATTACTACAACCTTTTTCATCTTTTTTTTGTTGTTGCATGCGTGTGTGTGTGTGTGTGCATTTAATTGGCATAATTTTGCTCAAATGACTCAGGTATTTTGCAGTTTTTGAAATTTTCTTCCTGTTTTGTTCCTTGTTGTTGTTTGGTGTGCTAATAATAATAATAATAATGGATACTTGAGTGCCTAACCTGTGCAGGCCCTAAGCACTTACACGTTCTTTACATATAAATATTGTCAACATACAACACGAATGCACACACATGCATGCATGCACACACACACACACACACACACACAGATGCAGACATGCACGCACACACACACACACACACACACACACACACACACACACACACACACAGATGCAGACATGCACGCACACACACACACACACACACACACACACACACACACACACACACACACACACACACACACAGATGAGTGCATGCATGCATGCATGCACACACACACACACACACACACACACACACACACACACACACACACACACACACACACACAGATGAGTGCATGCATGCATGCATGCACACACACACACACACACACACACACACACACACACACACACAGCTGTGTATCAGGGCTATGGGACTGGAAAAAAAATGTTTTCAAAAGAAAGGTTTTCAAGGGAGATTTAAAAGAACTGACAGAGGTAGAATGATGGACAGAAACAGGGAGTTGGTTCCAGATAACTGGAACCTTGTAAGAGTTGTCAGGGGTGGTTGTTGTTGTTTTTTTGGAAGGGGGGTTGGTATCTGAAGAGTTGACAGTTTCTTTTGCTTTTCTTTCTTTCTTTTTGTTTTCTTTTTTTGTCTGCTCATTTGCATTGCACAACCCTCTACAGCTAAAGCATTAGAAATATAAATGGATGTACAACTCCTATAGCGTTTAGTCCAACAGTTGTGTTCCTCTCCACAAAACCAGTGGTAATGTCTGTGATAAATTACTACAACCAGGGGTATTTTGAGATGTGTAAAAAAAAAAAATACAGCCCTTGCTGATTATTGTGGTATTCAGACGAAGACTGCAGTAACAAAATTATTGAAGTTGCTAAGTGTTTGGGCAGCCATTATGAGCAAATGGACCTGAAAGATTTTGTGTTGCTTTGCATATTTTCTATAGGAATTATTTACGGTTTAGCCAAACTTCCAGAATTTGTTCATGGTAATAAATTGGGAAATTGTGTGTGACATGCTGGGGTTTTGCAGGGGTAAAGGTACTTTTTTATTTAGCAAAACAGCAGTCATTTCACATAACATTATTAGCATCATTTGTTTGAGGGTAGGAGCATTTAAGCCCCATGTTTAACAATGTAATGCCATTTATGAAGGAAAAAATCATGGTGTACGACATGCTGGGGTATTGTTGGGATAAAAATATGTTTTATTCAGCAAAATGGCGGTCATTAGACATAACATTATTAGCATCCTTTACTCCAGGGTGGGAGCATTTAAACCCAGTTTTTATCAATGTAATGCCATTTCTGAAGGAAAATATGGTGTACGACATGTTGGGGTATTGTTGGGGCAAAAATATGTTTTATTCAGCAAAATGGCAGTCATTAGACATTAGCATCCTTTACTCCTGGGCAGGAGCATTTAATCCCAGTTTTTAACAGTGCAATGCTGTTTCTAAATGAAAATATAACCGGTTGATAGTTTAAGGTGTAAAGAATGTCATTCTGTGACAGAATTAAGATCACTCAGATCGATCACCAGCAGTTGTTTCTGTCTCTAGGGCTGATCAACATCTGTGATTTGAGACTGGTTTCATGGGAGAGGGTCACAATTAATGTTCATGAATTAAACAAATTGACTGATCAGAGTACAAAAATAAATTATGAAATTTGTGTTTTTTCCCTGAAAATGTATACCGGATTGAAACCTTTGAGAACTAAAAATGGCTAACCTCTGTTTCATGGTTTGTGTTATTTTATGTGTCTACTGTGTGTGTGTGTGTGTGTGTGTGTGTGTGTGTGTGTGTGTGTGTGTGTGTGTGTGTGTGCATACTCAGTGCATGCCATGTGTGCACATCTGTCTTGATTTCCAGCATCTATTATTACAATCTGTCCTTGCACACAAACAGTATAAGAACAAATGACAGCAAACACTATGAAAACATTAAGAACAAATGACAGCAAACACTATAAAAACATTAAGAACAAATGACAGCACTATTGTATAAGAGGAGTAAAAAAAGAACTGAATGAATCAGTATACTGCTGCTACAGTATTAAGTATTAAGAGACAAGTGTGTTAATGCTATGTGCAAAGTTACACAGTTCTGTTTCCCCAATGTATTTGATCTCTCTCTCTCTCTCTCTTGATCTATCTGTCTCCTCTCTCTCTCTCTCTCTCTCTCTCTCTCACACACACACACACACACACACACACACACACACACACACACACTCAATATTTCTTGAATTTAGATGTCATTGAAAGCACACTTCCTTTGTTCACACCAAACTATAATTTTGCAGGCTAAAAAATGGGTTTTCACTACACAAGATTAAAAAAATAAAATAAAAAAAATACAGAGGCAAAGAGTGGGGAAGTGTCAGATAATTTGTTAAACTGGAAGTTTAAAAAGTTGAGTTTTGCTGCAAACCGATGGCGATTACAGTAAATTGAAATAACAACCCTCTCCTTCACATGAAAACAAATCTGCATGCACATGTCCATAACTCTCTCAGTTTTCACATTACCTTCACACGTGGTCACGAAACAATGTGAGTGTTCACCCCTAAATGAAAGAGTAAGTAAGCAACAAAGTTGCACTATATCTGGCTGGCTGATGCTGGGAGCTGGACAAGCCATACTCCAGAGAGGAAACCTTTTCATGCTGTCAACTGTGGGTGTCAGCCTGCCCATACTTCAAAGAAGAAACCTGTGCTGTCCATTGTGGGTGTGAGCACACCCATGCTGTTCAGAGAGAAAACCTGTGCTGTCAACTGTGGTTGTGAGCACACCCATACTGTTCAGAGACAATCTGTGCTGTCCATTGTGGGTGTGAGCACACCCATACTGTTCAGAGAGACAATCTGTGCTGTCCATTGTGGGTGTGAGCACACCCATACTGTTCAGAGAGAAAACCTGTGCTGTCAACTGTGGTTGTGAGCACACCCATACTGTTCAGAGACAATCTGTGCTGTCCATTGTGGGTGTGAGCACACCCATACTGTTCAGAGAGAAAACCGGTGCTGTCAACTGTGGGTGTGAGCACACCCATACTGTTCAGAGAGGGAATCTATGCTGTCCATTGGGAGTGTGAGCACACCCATACTGTTCAGAGAGGGAATCTGTGCTGTCCATTGGGAGTGTGAGCACACCCATACTGTTCAGAGAGGAAATCTGTGCTGTCCATTGTGAGTGTGAGCACACCCATACTGTTCAGAGAGGAAATCTGTGCTGTCCATTGTGAGTGTGAGCACACCCATACTGTTCAGAAAGAAAACCTGCTGTTCTGTCAACTGTGGGTATGAGCACACCCATACTGTTCAGGGAGGAAAACTTCTGTGCTGCCCATTATGAACACCCACCCACACTTTCAGAGAGGAAACCTTACAAGCCATGTGCTTTCACAGACTGTCATCTCCCTGTGATGATCTGACAAATACTCAATAGTCACCTAATCCCTGCACAAAATGTGAAGGGTAGTGCTGTCAAAATAGTGCCAGGTGGCTACTTCTGTTACATGTCAAACTGACCAAAGCACTTTGCAGGACAAAAATTACATTGTTGATGGAAGAGGAACACCCCAGCTGTATAACCACAAAACTTCAACCAGTGTAATGCCACTAAACACGGGTGTGTGATATTACAGTTTAAGAATAAATCACTCAACCACTCAATCACACACATCTCCGTTTGTGGCCCATTTTACGTTACGCAAAATAAGCTTTGTATAGTCAGTATGCTTGTGTGTGTGTGTGTGTGTGTGTGTGTGTGTGTGTGTGTGTGTGTGTGTGTGTGTGTGTGTGTGTGTGTGTGCATGTGTGTGTGTGTATGTGCTTAGAATAGTCTCTACGGACAAAATCATTATCACTAAATTATTACATCCTCACAATTCTGGATTTCAGCCAGTGACCAAAAATAAAGAGAACTAGAAAAACGATAAGTTGTGGTTCTTTCTCCATTGTGGTAAAAGTATTTTTATTTTCCAAAAGTGTATACAAAAGGGTCCAAAAATAGTATTATGCAAAGCAGATTACAAGCAAAACTGACCATCAAACCACCAGTGCAAGGTTATTTAAAGCATTTCAAAGGCAAAACATGTTAAAAGTCATGCACATAAAATGTCATTATTGCAACACTCCACTGAACAGGGTTATGAAATGACATTAACAAAGGCACTATGTTTAAACACATGTGTCTACATCTTATTACTATCAAGATATGAAGTAACACAAGAAGTTAGTGTGAACAGTGAAATACATATATATGTATAAATCCTTCAGTTAGCTAAAAAAAATATATAAAAAAATGGAAGAATGGAAGAACAATGTATGGCAATGCCCTGGCAAAATTTCAGACACATCAACAACAGGTGACAATGAAGACTTGTTTTCCAGTGACCAGAACACTCTGCAGACAGTGCAGTCATCAGGCAAAATATGCAGCTTTCATTTTCACATCTCTCATTTGTTTAAAAACTAGTTTGAAACAGTGAGATCCTTAGGAAAGTTTTGTCATGATAAATACCTGTAAAAAAAAAAAATAATGTGTAAAAAATTTCAATACAGTTGTTAGTTTGTGAAACCCTAAATCTGTCATGATTAACATTTTCAAATGTATACATATGGATCATGTTTAAATACAGGTACTAGTGCTTTGTGAAACCCTAAATCTGTCATGATTAACATTTTCAAATATATATATCTGGATCATGCTTAAATATAGGTACTAGTTATAAAACCCAAAATTTCACATGATAAAAGTTTTAAAAATAGACATAAATGTTTATACATAGATGCTTTGGCAAAAAAAAAAAACAAAAAAAACTGGAGCATGTTTGAACAACAAACTCTTCAAAAATGTGCACATAAAGTACAAGTTAAGATTTGACTCAGGTCATCAAAACAGTTTAGACTAGTTCAAGATGCAAACACATAAACTTGACAAAGAGTTAAAAAGGGTGCTATTGATCATAAACAACATTAAATAAATGGCTTTCTTTCTAACCTTTCACGTACTGGATCTTGTTTTAAAATGCCAGCTGTCATTCTCGTTTCAGTTCTTTTTTTTTAAGACTAGTACAAACAAAAACCAGAAAAGAGGAGAAAAACAAAAGGACAGAAAAATAAAAACTGAAGAGCTGGAAATCTGAAGCATGAGATCATGCAAGATGCATACACTCCATGTTGAAAAAACAACACCATGGAAAAATGCAATACATTGACACAGCATACATAAATATCTGTATTGTTTCACAATGATTTATCAGTTACATAAAGACACACCATTTGAGGTTTGTCAAATGATTTAGAAAGTTATCCAAAAATATGGTGACTATGGTGCATGTAAATATTCATATATATATTCCTGCATTGAAAAGAACAGTTAAAATTGTGTTGCCTGGCAAGCAATGTCTAGAGATACTTGCACTGTCCTGTGCTAAAACTATCTCATGCTTAGTGCATATCTGGGCAGAGCACATCTGGGACAACACTGTACAGAAATTCTCCCTTTGGTTAGCTGTTAACTCAACAAAGCAGAGATGAGCAACACTGCTGCATATAGTGCATAATACTTTTCCCATTGACTTCACCCTCATGTCTCATGTTCCCATCAAGATCATACAGAGGCAAAACATTTATCAAAGGTGCTTGACTCAGCTTTAACAAATATGCTGCTCATCATAAAGAGGGAACATTTATCAAAGGCACTTAGCGTTAACAAATATGCTGCTGGTCATAAAGAGGGAACTTTTATCAAAGGCATACAAATATGCTGCTCATCATAAAGAGGGAACATTTATCAAAGGCGCTTGACTCAGTTTTAACAAATATGCTGCTTGTCATAAAGAGGAAATATTTATCAAAGGTGCTTGACCCAGCTTTAACAAATATGCTACTTGTCATAAAGAGGAAATATTTATCAAAGGCATTTGACTCAGCTTTAACAAATATGCTGTTTGTCATAAAGAGGCAATATTTATCAAAGGCACTTGACTCAGCTTTAACAAATATGCTGTTTGTCATAAAGAGGCAATATTTATCAAAGAAATTTGACTCAGCTTTAACAAATATGCTGTCTGTCATAAAGAGGCAAAATTTATCAAAGGCACTTGACTCAGCTTTAACAAATATGCTGCTGGTCATAAAGAGGCAATATTTATCAAAGGCACTTGACTCAGCTTTAACAAATATGCTGTTTGTCATAAAGAGGCAATATTTATCAAAGGCATTTGACTCAGCTTTAACAAATATGCTGTTTGTCATAAAGAGGCAATATTTATGAAAGGCACTTGACTCAGCTTTAACAAATATGCCGCTCATCATAAAGAGGGAATTTTTTATCAAAGGCGCTTGACTCAGCTTTAACAACTATGCTGCTGTGTATAATGTACAGCCTTTGGCGATGTTAAAGGTTAAAGGTTAATGGATTAGGTGTAATTGCTACTGAACATGATACAGCAATGGCAGTGGATGAGCTGTGAAATGCTGCTCACTCATTCTTAATGTATTTCATTAACTTCTTTTAAAAACAGGGAGAAAACAGAAAATCATAATGAGTAGGTTACAAAATTCACTCAATAAATGAAAGCTCTAACAATAACTAAATAAAACAAAAACAAAACGTTTTACAATTTTGCACAAGCCATTCAGAATTTACAATTCAAAAGAGAAGCGCAGCAATCCCACATCAGAAAAAGTGAACCCCAGTATCCTCACTGCCCCCCAACCCCCACCTTCAAAACAAAAAGAAATAAGTGTGAAAACAAAGTGCACAATCACCAAACTCACAGACACATATGATACAACTGGAAATTAATTCAAAATGGTTAACACAAATATTACTTCTTTCCCACCCACCATAAAAATAACAACAACAAAGTTTCAGAAGCAAGCAACAACAATGCCCAACGCAAATAAAGACTAACTCAACCTTCATGCAGAGTGCAATATACCCACACTGTACAACATTATCACCTTCACCACCATCAACATCATCAATGAATTTTGGAATCACCATCCTGGTACCATGTTTCAAATTTGACAGAGCATGACTGAGATCTTCTTCTTCCTCCATTAGTCCATAAAGCGGCCAACATCATTTTGTTGATGACTCTGTCGCTACTGATTAGTAGTAGTAGTAATTGGATTTTAATGTCCTGTCAACCACACAGGGTCACCTCATGACAGTCAAACTCAGGTCATAAGCAAATACACATTTCTAAACTCTTCTCAGGATTTTTTTCAAACTTCATAGATCACAATAAAGATGTCTCGTGCCCCTAATTTAAAAGTTCAGAGACTGTAGTGCAAATCTACAGTGCACCTTCTTCTTCTTCTCTTCTTCCAGTAATATCCAGGATCAATGTCCGATCATTACTGATGTTCAGACCTAGGATTATAATCCTAATGGATCCATAAAACTGTTAAATTTCTTCTCTTTTTATGCTCTGGGAGCAATTTCCTAATGGATTAATTAGAAAAGCTTCTGAGAAACTAATTTCAAATTTAGAGATTATGATGCTAACAGATTTACAGATCTAAGTTGATCGTTTTTATACAGCACTATTTTCTGCTCTTGAGCAGACTCACTGCGCTCGTGTTGCAAGTGATTCTGAAAGAATGATTAGCTTTTTATAGCGCGTTTTGAATCTCCACCGAATATCCACCTTAAGACATTGTCGGACATCCATGGAAAAGCATTTCTTCCTTGCAAAAAGGCACCACATGATGTACTGCTGGACTTTTTGTACACGTTTGATCAAAGTTATCGACAACAAAAAAGAGCACTTTCTGGTCACCATAATTACACTCTACCTGGCAACAGCCTTGCCAGGAAATTGCACCGACTAAACAAAGTCTTTGGCATGGAAAGGTTTAGTTTAAAACTCTGAGTCAGGATTATCTCATGAACTTGCAGATCAGTTAATTTCTGCTGTTTTTATCGCTTCAGACTTTGGGATTATGATCTTAATCTATCCTGCAAATCTATCTTCACTACTTCAGGAACCTCTTGACATGATCAACATGTCTGCAAAAAATCCAGTCTGCTGTGTTTTATCTTGTTTTTGTTTTCTTGTTTGCGTTTTTATAAGTTTTTTTGTTTTTATAATAACGAGAACAAGAATGGACATTTCTATGGTGCATGATCCCTCGCCAAATCTAGGGCACAATGTGACGCACACACACACACACACAAAAAAAAAAAAAATGCAGAAAAATGTATAAACACATATCAGTGGACAAAATAAAAAGGTTTCAGGCAATACGATTGCCAAACCATGCAAGAATTAACATGCGGCAATTTCACTAAATAAACCAAAGTTTTCAGAAAGTAAACATGACCAGAGTGATCTGAGCACACATATACATAATACAAGTAAGTATACTTTAAACACAAAAAAGCACAGCATCATATTGCACACACACACACACACACACACACACACACACACACACACACACACACACACACACACACACACACAGATGTGGCCATGTTTGCATCTTCATGTCAAGGCAAGCCCCACACTCCGAGCATCGCTTTCCGGCACCTTCCTCCAAACTCTGCCAGATTTTTTTAGGCCACTGAAGGGGCGCTCTTTATTTCTGTGCAGCTGTCCACCGACGTAGTCAGCACCCTCCGAAAGGTTTGGGTACTAATTTGACTGTAGAAGCAGCCTAGCACCCAAGCAAGCAGGTGCATCCACCCCGGGTGAAAAAAAAGAAAAGAGTTCTGTCTGGTTTCAAATGATTTTGGTTTTATTTGAGCTGGCATAAGCAACGCGGTCAGTTGTAAAACAAACATCTGATATAATTTGAGTTGTTTGTAACAAACGAACTGTTTGAGCACCAACAAAAAACTGCTTGTTAGCTGACAGTTTTCTGGACCCTGTGGCGTAACTAATATATGGCAGTGGTTGAAGGAAGGATGCCGATGTTGTAAACCAGTGCTTGGAATCTGGGCAAGCAGATGCAGCTGGCATTCCGTGCAGTGAATTATTTTCAGCTTTCACATGCTCCATTATCAGCAATAATACTGACACCATTTGAAAGCGAGATGCAGCATGCTCATACTACAACCAAGGACACATTCAAGATGAAGGCCTGCAAACAAAACCTGCCATCAGATTCCATTTCAACCCCGGAAGAATGGATCAGGGTGGGAAGACCATGCCCAAAGAAGCTGCCTGGTGTGGTTATTGCCACACAACCACATCTTAGAAGGCAGCATATGAGACACCAGCTGTGTGTGGAAGTTTTTTATGCGCTATATATAAATTTTCATTCATTCATTCATTCATTCATCAACGTCCGCCACTCCGATCTTAGAAGGCAGCATATGAGACACCAGCTGTGTTGAGGAAGTGCCTTAGGTGAGTCACCAGCTGCAGGTCAAGGTCAACCCCAGCAAACGCTTCACAGCAAGACTTTTGTCGAGTTCTGCTGGAGAAGGCAGCTGGGCCCAATGCCCATTTCAATCCCATCCTAGAGCTCAGAGAGTGATGCGCACGTTCTCGAGGAAGTCGTCTGGGATGGTAGCCGCAGCAGCATCCAGGTCAAAGTCAGGCGTGTCGACCTCATCCTCCCGTTGCTCCCCAGCTGTGCCGTCCGCCACCTCCACCTCGCCCTGTGGAGATGCAAAGATGGGAATAAACTTGGCTTCCAGTGAGATGCAGACACACAGACACTTAATTCGCATCCCTATTTTAAAATGGAAACCTCTGGCCAACGTTCTTTCTCTTACCATGCTCCAAAGCAATGGAAGTCCCTCCCTTCTGACGTCCAGTACATTCAATCCTCCCACACCTTCAAAACTGCACTGAAGACTCATCTCTGCGTACATGCACGTGTGTGTGTGTGTGTGTGTGTGTGTGTGTGTGTGTGTGTGTGTGTGTGTGTGTGTGTGTGTGTGTGTGTGTGTGTGTGTGTGTGTGTGCATGTGTTTTGCAGGTTATCTGTTAACCATTATTATGCCAAACTTTCCAAGACATTGGCTGAAACAAAAAGGTCTATTGTTCCGTAATTCTTCCAGGTCTGGAAAAATGCACCTGATTTTTTTTAATACTTTCCCAATACCTAACGACTGTATGAACTGCCCCCCATCCCTTATTTCTCTATCACAAATAACTGACACAGAACAACGGAACAAATCCACTCAGTGGTTATGTCCTGATGTGTCAAAAAACAAGCTCTTCCAATCCTTAAAAAAAAACAACTTAAAAAACCCCCTCTTCACTAACTAAAAGATAAGTATATATATGTAGGTTGAATTACATTCCTCACATCATCTGCGCATTATCTGTCTGTTTGTTGCTTGAAAACAGCGTTTACCTTGAAAAAGTGCACATTTTGTATGGTCTGATAAAACTGAATGTTCTTGTCAACATTTTGCGTGTTTTGATTTTGATTCAGAACACTGGCAGTCAGTCAGTTTTGTTTCATGTTTCATGCCCCCCCCCTCCCCCATCCTAGTAATACAAACTGTAACACACAAGACAAATGACCATTACCATGAGACCAAACTTTCCAAGACACTGGCTAAAACAAAAAGGTCTTTTGTTCCATAATCCTTTTCATTAGGAGCGGGATTGCAGGCCATGTCAGCGCTGTAAGTACACTACTTCGATGGATGTTCAAAAATGCGCTATAAAAAGCTACCCACTCATGTAGAATCACAGGCGAGCGCAGTGAGTCTGCTCGAGAGCGGAGAATAGCGCTATATAAAAGCGATCAACAATAACAAAACATGAACACATCAGAAAGGCAAAGGGTGTCATCTGCTGTCACTCCATCCACACTGCTCCGTTATTTGGAATCCGCTGCATCTTCTTCAACCCCCTGAATGGAATACTGTGGCACCAACCTGGTCGTGAAGACCCCTGTCGCCTGCGTAGAATTTTGGGAACAGCACTGCCGCTGCTTTCTTCATCAGATCTCTAATTTTGTCTGAAAACCAAACAGCAAAAGCTCAGCAGACCTGCAGGTAAAACAAACAATAATAAAACTATCTTTTTTCTTTCTTTCTCCAAACTATCCAGTGACCTTGAAAATGGGTCAAGGTTATTGAAACTGGCAGGAATGTGAAAAACTTCAATGGGCAGCAACATCCTGCAAAGCTCCAAATATCTCTCTTCAGTAGTGCCATGGGAAAAGGTTAGTGTTCATATTTTGTTTTTGTTTGTTTGGTTCTGCCAACACTGGACATGCACTGGAAAAGCTCAGTTATTTCATTTAACATACATGTCAAACAAAAATGAAAATATCTTGGACGTAATGTTGTTGATGTATGCAACAACCATGCAAGGTTTGAACTCAATAAGACAAAGTTAAAGAGAAAACTTGACTTTCAGTTTGACTTTTCTGACATGCATACACCTTTGGTATTATGCCAAGGTCACCAAAACTGGTGTGAAAGTGTAAAGCTCAATGTAATGTAAAAGAATATTTTTAAAGTTCCAATATGTAACATGAGCCCAAAGTGCACAATGCAAAACAAAAGGTCAACAAAAGTGTTTAGAATGAAGAGAATGATGAAACACTACTTAATTATATTATCAAATACACTGAAACACTTCATCCCTGTCTTTCTCAGCAATTAACACACACACACACACACACACACACACACACACACACACACACACACACACACACAACACTCCCTCTGCCTCCCTCTCTCTCTCTGTCTCACACACACAGACACACACCATACACCCCTCACACACACCCCTCTCTCTCTCTCTCTCACACACACACACACACACACACACACACATGCATACACCCACACACACATGCCCACACACACACATACACCCCCATACACACACACACATACACCCCCCATATATGCACACACACACACACACACACACACACACACACACACACACACACACACACACCAGGAAAAACTTTGCCCTCAATGTCCTGCATGACAGACGAGGTGTCGCCATAGCCTGCCTGCTGTGGATTCTGTGTGACCTGGTAGGTCATCATGATCAGCTGCAGCAGCTCCATTCTGTCTTCCTCGCTCAGGCCTGACGTCTCCAACAACAGCTGCAAACAGAGACCAGCGTTAATCATTACGCACAATGAACACTCAGTACCTAGCTGTGTGGCTTACTTGTGTGTGTGTGTGTGTGTGTGTGTGTGTGTGTGTGTGTGTGTGTGTGTGTGTGTGTGTGTGTGTGTGTGTGTGTGCTGCATGTGTGTGTGTGTGTGTGTGTGTGTGTGTGTGTGTGTGTGTGTGTGTGTGTGTGTGTGTGTGTGTGTGTGTGTGTATGTGTGTGTGTGTATGTGTGTGTGTGTGTGTGTGTGTGTGTGTGTGTATGTGTGTGTGTGTGTGTGTGTGCGCGCATGTGTGCATGCATGTATGTGTGCATGCATGTGTGCATCTGTGTGTGTGTGTGTGTGGTGTGTGTTCATGTGTGGAGGGAGATGAAGGGGTTTGTGTGTGAGGGGGGACAGTGTGTGTGAGTGTGTGTGTGTGGGGGAGGGGGGGGCAGAGGTGCATGCATGCGTGCGTGTGTAAGGGGACCTTAATTTTTGTATC
>OY757556.1:10227203-10250972 GCA_963584105.1 Alviniconcha strummeri
AGAAAGGGAGAGAGAGAGGGAGAGAGAGAGAGAATAAAAGAAAAGGAGAGAGAGAGGGAGAGAGAGAGAATAAAAGAAAAGGAGAGAGAGAGAATAAAAGAAAAGGAGAGAGACAGAGGGAGAGAGAGAGAGAGAATAAAAGAAAAAGAGAGAACTCGAACTCGAAAACTTTATTTTACAAGGATTGTAGTTTGGGTTCAGTCAAAAACCTGTCTTAAAAACTAGTTCTTGCTAAGCTACTGATGAATAGATATCAAATTACAGGCATGAGTGAGTGAAACGTTATACATGAGAATTTCCACACAAAACATAGCTGCTCACAGCACCAGATGAACACATGCCATAAAGAGAGAGAGAGAGAGAGGGAGAGAGAGAGAGAGAGAGAGAGAGAGAGAGAGAGAGAGAGAGAGAGAGAGAGAGAGAGACAGACAGACAGACAGACAGACAGACAGACAGACAGACAGACAGACAGACAGACAGACAGACAGCCAGCCAGCCTCATCGTAGTGCATTTCTTAAACATCAGTGTTATTCCACCATGTATACCACGATGGACATGAAGGTTATAGTGGTGTTGACCCGTGTGCAGAGGCCAGAGGAGACAGCAGGAGCAGCACCCTGTGACAGTGAGTGTGAAGCGGCTCTAGGGGTGAGCCTGTCGTCATGGCAACTGATGGAACCCAGCAGCACCAAGGTATGAGATTATTGGAAGAGGGCTGCTTTGAGGACCATTTTTGGTTGGATTTTTAGGGTAGTCTAGTTTCTGTTTGTTAGCATTCTTTAGCTAAAGCCTCAGATTTATCCAGCGCTGGAGGTTTTGTCGTGTGTGTGTGTAGTGTGTGTGTGTGTGTGTGTGTGTGTGTGTGTGTGTGTGTGTGTGTGTGATGTGCATGTGTGTGTGTGTGATGTGCATGTGTGTGTGTGATGTGTGTGTGTGTGTGTGTGTGTGTGTGTGTGTTTGTGTGTGTGTGTGTGTGTGATGTGCATGTGTGTGATGTGCATGTGTGTGATGTGCATGTGTGTTTGTGTGTGTGATGTGTGTGTGATGTGTTTGTGTGTGTGTGTGTGTGTTTGGTGTGAGTGTGTGTGTGTGTGTGTGTGTGTGTGTGTGTGTGTGTGTGTGTGTGTGTGTGTGTGTGTGTGTGTGTGCATGCATGTGTGTGTGTTCGCAGGCACGTGACAATGTGTCATGAACAGTTAATCAAACTTTAAGCTGTAATCTGATGAAGTTAGTTCTAGGATTTTAGCATCCTTCCAGCCATACATTGTCGCTTCTGGGTGATCACACATTCTGAATTCTTCTGTTCTTGTTCCAAAACACATATCACCAAGCCATGAGCAAAAAGCAGGCTGAGATTGAGAGTTCTGTCTACACAGCACAAACATTGACTTTGCCCAGTAAATATGCCAGATCTGATTTGGAAGCTTTTTGGTTCTGGCCAGTTATGGCCATTACAGCCAGCATGCAGCCATAATCAGGCCGCATTGTATATATTATATATATATGCTGGATCTGACATACCACATCCAATGCGGTTTCATTTTCTCAGAGAAGGCCCAGACCATATTGTGCAAAACTGACCCAGATCTGATCTGCATGGCCTGGTCAGGTTTTGGCAAAGCGCATCCGGTCCAGAAGCAAGACTGTGTGCAAGAATCATCGGGCCAGGTTTCTGGCAGGATGTATCCGGTCCACTGCTAGCTTCCTGCTTTCAGACTCAGTGGCATTCTTCCACAGATGGCCTGGATCATATTGTATAAAAGCAGCCCAGGTCAAGTTTGGATCTGGCTGACTGTCAGATTTTGGCCAAATTGATCCCGTCTGGAAGCAAGGAAGTGTGCAAGGATCAACCAGCCTGCTTCTGGCCAATGCTTCAGAGCCGATCCGGATCAGATGCGAATCAGATCCAACATGTTTACTGGGAGCCTTTTCTGTTGACCAGTTATCACTATGAGTGTGAGGTCAAGCCACTCAGATTACAGTTAATGGTTTTTGGCATGCCGTGGGTGTTACAGGAAAGCCGATTTCCCCTGGAACTGAGGAGAAAATAAACATTCTTCTACAAGCTTTGCGGATGGAAAAAGGTGAGGAAATTACAACTTTCTGGGAGTGAGGAAATAACTACTTTTAAATGCTGATGAGCTGGTACTTGAATACTTGAGAGCATGACTGTTTAGAACTTAATGATCAGGGTGTGCTGATGAGCTGGAACTTGAATACTTGAAAGCATGACTGTTTAGAACTTAATGATCAGGGTGTGCTGATGAGCTGGTACTTGAATACTTGAGAGCATGACTGTTTAGAACTTAATGATCAGGGTGTGCTGATGAGCTGGTACTTGAATACTTGAAAGCATGACTGTTTAGAACTTAATGATCAGGAAACAGGAACTGCAATGAGTCTGAAGAGGTCTTTGTGTTTGAAACAATGCTGCATGTGTGACATCTTCTTGATGATGTGCTGTTCATCTGTTCTGTTCACAGCTCATTTGGAGGAAGACTCTGAGGGCAAGGTCCAGATTGTGTATGAAGGTGAAAGGTGAGTGATCCCTGGAACTGTATTCTGTTCAGCACTTGAACTTTCCCAAGGCGCTTGAGCATGTTTTTAGCTAAAGCCTTAGATTCATCCAGAGCTGGAGTTTATGTCATGTGAGTGTGTGTGTGTGTGTGTGTGTGTGTGTGTGTGTGTGTGTGTGTGTGTGTGCGTGTGTGTGTGTGTATGTGTGTGTGCGCACGTGTGCATCTGACATCTTTGGTCTTTTATTGTTTTAAAATGCCTGGAGTATACTTCACTGGTCATAGTGGGCACACATTAAAACTTAATTTCTCTCTGGGATGAAGAAGGTACATTGCTATTTTTATTGTCAACTTGATGTATGTGGTCAATGTCGTTACCACATTCATTTTAGATGTGATACATGGGTAAATTAGTTGTTGTTTTTAGTCCATTTTGCTCCTGGGCATTGGTCTAAAAAATCAGGTCACCGTGCCCAACCAATTGTGGCAAAGCTATAACACTGGGAATTTCTTGGACACTATAAGAGTAACACATTTTTACATTTGCATGATGATGATAACACTGTAAGCCAGCCAGCACCATAAGTACATCACTTCGGTGGATATTCAAAAATGCGCTATAAAAAGCTAATCACTCATGTAGAATCACATGCGAGTGCTCTGAGTCTGTTTGCGAGCAGAGAATAGGGCAATGTAAAAGTGATCAACAACAACAACAATAATTCTTTCAGAATATTTTCCATGGGTGACCTTCCCCGAAATTCAATGTAGATGATAATTTACATAGATTTGGTCTATGACCCAATTTCCAAGGTCATAGCTATGTCAGAAATGTGAAACCAGAAGTGTCATTTTTAAGTAGCCCACCAGTGGGCACTTTCTGGTGATCCTGTAAATTTTGAGTAGCCCACTGGTGGGTACTTTCTGGTGTTCCTGTACATTTTGAGTAGCTCACCAGTGGGTACTTTCTGGTGATCCAGCAATTTTTCTTTGCAGGAGTATCCCCTTGAGTCATGTGGACCTGTCAAAGGCACACACTGTACAGGAAAGCAAGATCTCTAGTGATGTCCGCACCAGGGTAGATGTCTGCCTGGAGATGATAGAAGCCATCAAGCAGAATCGTGCTCCTTCAGGTGTTGCCATTGACAGCTCTAAGGTAAGTCCAGATGAAGGTTTGGTGCTCCAATGGGTGTCGCCATTGACAACTCCAAGGTAAGTTTAGATGAGGTTTGGTGCTCCAATGGGTGTTGCCATTGACAACTCCAAGGTAAGTTTAGATGAGGTTTGGTGCTCCAATGGGTGTCGCCATTGACAACTCCAAGGTAAGTTTAGATGAGGTTTGGTGCTCCAGTGGGTGTCGCCATTGACAACTCCAAGGTAAGTTTAGATGAGGTTTGGTGCTCCAATGTGTGTCGCCATTGACTTCTCTAAGGTAAGTCCAGATGGAGGTGTGCAGCAGGTCCTCTTTGGAGCCTTACAACCTTTTCTGCAAGTGTTGCTCCTTGGGGACGGAGCTATGTCTGTGCTTCCTTATACAGAGGGCAGGGCTGCAGAACATGCTCTGGGGTTTAAGGGCCTGTCTCATGAAGATGCTCCGGGGTTTGAGGGCCTGTCTCATGAAGATGCTCTGGGGTTTAAGGGCCTGTCTCATGAAGATGCTCTGGGGTTTAAGGGCCTGTCTCATGAAGATGCTCTGGGGTTTGAGGGCCTGTCTCATGAAGATGCTTTGGAGTTTGAGGGCCTGTCTCATGAAGATGCTTTGGAGTTTGAGGGCCTGTCTCATGAAGATGCTTTGGAGTTTGAGGGCCTGTCTCATGAAGATGCTCTGGAGTTTGAGGGCCTGTCTCATGAAGATGCTCTGGGATTTGAGGGCCTGTCTCATGAAGATGCTCTGGGGTTTGAGGGCCTCTCTCATGAAGATGCTCTGGAGTTTGAGGGCCTGTCTCATGAAGATGCTCTGGAGTTTGAGGGCCTGTCTCATGAAGATGCTCTGGAGTTTGAGGGCCTGTCTCATGAAGATGCTCTGGGATTTGAGGGCCTGTCTCATGAACATGCTCTGGGGCTTGAGGGCCTGTCTCATGAACATGCTCATGAAGGGGGTTTGAGGACCTGTCTCACAAAGATGCTCTGGGGTTTGAAGGCATGTCTGATGAAGGGGGTTTGAGGACCTGTCTCGTGAACATGCTCTGGGGTTTGAGGGCCTGTCTCATGAAGGGGGTTTGAGGATCTGTCTCATGAAGATGCTCTGGGGTTTGAGGGCCTGTCTCATGAAGATGCTCTGGGGTTTGAGGGCCTGTCTCATGAACATGCTGTGGACTTTGAGGGCCTGTCTCATTAAGATGCTCTGGGGTTTGAGGGCCTATCTCACGAAGGGGGTTTGAGGACCTGTCTTGTGAAGATGCTCTGGGGTTTGAGGGCCTGACTTACGAAGCGGTATATGTATGAGAGTATAAGTAAGGGTGGGTGGAATGAAAGTGTGTGTGGTACCTAAATGAAGTGTGTCAGAAGGTAAGTGAGAGTTACTATACAGTATCTTTAGATTATCATTGTGTGAGTATACAACATTTAGGGTGTATGAATGTGTTAGCGTAAGCACATGTACATGGTCCTGTGTGTATATGATATAGATCAAGTGAAACTGATTATCAGTATGGATACACACACACACACACACACACATAAATATATATATGTTGTTATACTCTCTCTCTCTCTCTCTCTCTCTATGTTTGTTGACTGCGAATAAGTTTTTGTTTGTTTGTTTTTTACATTAATTTCTATTGGTGCAACTTGCTGACACATGTTGTAAGCATGGTAATTGTAAGATCAGTCTAGTATCATTTATGTGAAAAGACTTTAAATAATTTTAAGGAAGAAGAATTCAACCAACCAAGCTACTTGCTGTAGACTTTGTAAACCTTTGTCGCAGGCCAAACCCAGCCCGCTTGGTCAGTACGCAGAAGGCATACAGTTCACCCGGCTGAGCGAAGTGCTGGGAAAGGGGAACTGTGCAGGAGACATTGTGGTTGTCAAGGACAACAAGACCGGTGCTGAACAAGCCATGAAGACGGTGAGCTGATGCAGACAGATGTAGGCATCAACTTGTAGTGTACCACGCACACTTTTGTAAGGTACCACACACACTTTTGTAAGGTACCACACACACTTTTGTAAGGTACCACACACACTTTTGTAAGGTACCACACACACTTTTGTAAGGTACCGCACACACTTTTGTAAGGTACCGCACACACTTTCATTCCACCCACCCCTATAAATTATATACTCTCACACGTGCTAAAAGAATATTCATAACCTGTCTCGCCCTCATATAACCATAATGGTTGACTGGGCATAAAACACCAAGTTACTTGTAATGAACCATTACCTAATGTGAGCTCGAAGCACACAACACAAAACAGTGAAAAAAAGTGTACACACTTGGCCCCTTTGCTTCTATGATGTCGCTTGAAAACGACCCATAATAGTGTGAAATTTGAAACCCTTAAAGGACAAGTCCAAGGTTAGGGGTGATTTTTGACACGATCTCCGTTAAAGCTCGCTGAGAATGATGATGTAGGTGAAACTGTGATCTGAGGGTTATAAATGCATGAAAAAAAGGCATTTTCTGTTGTACCGAAAGCGTCGCCATGACGCCCAAATCACATGACCATATGCCTACTACGTCACTCTGGGGAGTCGCTGCAAAATGGCCAACTCGAGCTCCAAAGACGACACTGATACTTTGCCCCAGAGACCCACAAGGATACAGCCGTATCAGTTTGAGCCTGTCAGGAAGGAATTTGAAAGAGTACCGGAACGTCGTGTCAGCTTTGACATGCAGTATTCCATGGAGTTTGCAAAATCGCACTCACTGAAGTGCTCTCTACACAAATGGGCATGATGTGGCGCAACAAGAAAGTCAGCTCGTTTGAATTGTATAAACTTAATCCACTTTCGCCTCACTGCGGGTCGATTGCGCGGGAGCTCGTGCATTGTTATGCTTGGGGTCGTCTGTGAATTGTTACAGTTCGCGGCAACACAGTAGGCCGGCATAGTTAACTTTTTTGTCGACCACACGCATACACAGTTTACTGAAGAATCTAAGATGGCAACCGCACTGACTTCCGAGACTGACATCACTTCCGGGGAAGCCTACAGAAAACACAATCGATTAAAAACCCAATTAAACATATTTTTTATTTTTTTATTTCATTAAATCTTAAACTAGTGACTCATTTGTCAATCATTTTGATGGTCATTTTGCATACTTAAAA
Organism: Alviniconcha strummeri; assembly: GCA_963584105.1. Taxonomy (NCBI): domain Eukaryota; kingdom Metazoa; phylum Mollusca; class Gastropoda; family Provannidae; genus Alviniconcha; species Alviniconcha strummeri. Next base: position 10,233,998 of record OY757556.1, read on the forward strand.
ACCTCGGACTTTTACTTTAAGCCTTTCTGTCTTCTTTTTCACACTGGCATGTGAAAAGACTTTCATCGAAAGGCATAGCATTGAAAGCAGACATTATAGGACTGGAAAATATACTGTTTGCAGGCACATCCCTGCATCTTTCAGCCTGGAAACTTTGCAGGCTGGGACAGCGAAGGGGTTAAGTGAACAAAGAAACTGTACTAAGTATATATATTCAAACAAAGAAACTGTGCTAAGTATATATATTCAAACGAATACACCACAAGTCTCATTGAACGATTGCCCAATAACCCTACCGGTTGACTGGGCGTAAAACACCAACTTACTTCCTTACTCATTGAACGTCAAAGTCGTGACAGTGGAACCCCTCTTTAAAGGCTGAAAGGTGAGGAGCCTGGAGCAACCATCCTGCTCACATCTGACACTGAAGTTTTCTCTCACAGTTCAAAAAGTCTCTTAAAACCATTCCCTTTACCTCTGCTTACTCTGGGCTGCTCTAATACTGAGCTACTCTAATCCTCAGACAGACATCAGAAGCTGTATCAGTGTATATGTAAAAAATGTTTGGATAGGTTGCTGATGTTTTCACTGGTGATTAATGGAGACTAACTTGTAACCCAGAGATGGGGTGGAGCACTTATGAGCTTTCCCAAGCACGTCCCATGTATTGAACTAATCTGAACTGAAGTGAACTTGTTGATGGGGTTTCACATGATAACCATTTTCACAGAATTAGACAATAAATTCCTGTTTTTTATTTTATTTTTTACATATACACTGATACAGCTTCTGATGTCTGTCTGAGGATTAGAGTAGCTCAGTATTAGAGCTAGCCATGGGAATGTCAAGTTGATGCGAAGGCACATCACCTGTTGTGAGCATACTATTAATAACAGTAATAAGTTGGTGTTTTATGCCCAGTCAACCAGTGCGGTTATATCAGGGTGAACCTTTGGTGAGCAAATCCTTGGGTGTGAATGATTTTACGCAACATTGTCTTTTTTAAAAAATTTTTTTTTTTTTTTTTAATTTCAGGTCATGATCTCAGCATTCTCGGCAGATGAGGTGCGTGCCTGGGTCGACCTCGGGAAGTCGAAATCCTTCCCCAGCCTGTACCTGTTCCAGCTGGAGGGCAACAAAGTCGTCTTCCACATGGAGAAACTAGAAAATGGTGAGATTGCTGTGGAATTCTCACCCAGAGTGTTTCCGCACAGAGAAAGAAAGACCACCCTAATGAAAGACTACTTTCAGGAGACCACCCTGGTAAAAGACCACCCTCAAAAGACCACCCTGATGAAACACCACCCTCAAGAGACCACTCTGATGAAAGACCACCATCAAAAGACCACCCTGATGAAAGACCACCCTCAAGAGACCACCTTGCTGAAAGACCACCCTCAAGAGATACCCATATGAAAGACCACCCTATAAAAGACCATCCTAAAGATACCACCCTGGTGAAAAGACCACCCTCAAGAGACCATCTTGGTGAAAGACCACCCAAGAGACCATCCAGAGACCAACAATAAAAGACCACCCTTAAAATGACACCCTGGTAAAAGACCACCCTCAAGAGACCACCGTGATGAAAGTCAATTCTCAAGAGACCACCTTCATAAAAGACCACCCTCAAGAGACCACCATAATGAAAGACCACCCTCAAGAGACCACCTTGATGAAAGACCACCCTGATCAAAGACCTCTTTGATGAAAGACCACCCTCAAAAGACCACTGATTAAAAACCACCCTCAAGAGACCATCCTGATGAGATATCACTGTGATGAAAGACCACCCTCAAGAGACCACCCTGATTAAAGATCACTGATGAAAGACCACCCTCAGGAGACCACCTTGATGAAAGGCCACACTGATGAAAGACCACCCAATGAAAGACCACCCTCAAGAGACCATCTTAAAGAAAGACCACCCTGATGAAAGACCACTCTGCTGAAAGACCACCCTCAAGAGACCATCTTAAAGAAAGACCACCCTGATGAAAGACCACCCTGAAGAGACCGCCTTCATGAAAGACCACCCAATGAAAGACCACCCTCAAGAGACCATCTTAAAGAAAGACCACCCTGATGAAAGACCACTCTGATGAAAGACCACCCTCAAGAGACCATCTTAAAGAATGACCACCCTGATGAAAGACCACCCTAAAGAGACCGCCTTCATGAAAGCCCACCCAATGAAAGACCACCCTCAAGAGACCACCCTCATGAGAGACCACACCTCTTTTAGGACCACTTACCTCCAACTGTTCCCATCTTCTTCTTTTGTCTAGTTTCCAACTTCAGCAGTCTGAAGACTAGTTTGTATTGCATGTTGGAGTATTTGGGTGTTTCCATGATCTTCCAAACTCTCACATGGACTACAGGATCTTTAGCATGCGTATGTCATCTTTTTGCATGCGTATATGCACATGGGGGATTTTAAGCAAGAAAGTACTTCTCTAAAAGAAAGGAAAAAAAAAGACATGCACTCTGTGAAATTACATGCGCACACACACACACACACACACACACACACACACACACACACACACACACACACACACACACATGCAAACACACACACACGCAAACACACACATTCACACATGCCTGCATATACGCATGCACACACGCACGCACGCACGCACGCACACACACACCACCATCACCACCACCACCACCACCACCACCAAAACCAAACCAAAAACCCAGACCCAAGAGCAAGCAAAGCAAGACCAACCAGATACTCTTCTTATTCCTGAAGCCTGACTGCTTTCACTTCTGTTGTAACGTGACAGCTGTGACCATGGATGACATCATTGACGAGCACATGCACGCACTCAGGCAGAAGGAACCCAAGCTTGTGCGACCTTTTTCGCTGTGCGTGTTCCACAGCTTGTTGAACGTCGTCAAGGAGATGCACGACAAGAACTGGGCCCATCGGGACCTGCATGGTAAGTAAGCTTCAAACGCATGAAAGGTTAAGTAAGTAAACATGGTGCTGAACGTCCACAGAAATCATAAGGCTTATTAGGGATGGGGAGAAGGGGGTATGGGCACCACCAGAATGACTGCTGCAGTAAGGTGGGCAGCAGTGAGAGCCATTTTAATGTTTCATTAATTGTGAGGGACAAAGTCACAAGACAACATCCACAGACCACAACTTTTTGAAGAGAGGAGAGCCGAAGCGGAATCGAACCAAGGTTCCCCTGCTTACCAGCCTGACACCTTTCCACTAGGTCAAGCCAACGTGCATAAAAGGGTAAAAGGAATGCTGATTTAATATTATAGTTCAGGAGCTGTGTGAGAGTCGAGGTGGACGTCCTGGGCTGTCCGTCCTAACGAGCCTTCTGGTTCCGTGGATGTCAAGATTTATTGAACCGTGCTTCGGCATTGGTCACAACTTGTCCCTAATATGTCAACTGACATCCGAGGACATTAAGCAACACTTCACCCTGATTTAATATGACAGTGCAAAACATGCAGATTATCAGGGTAAGCCCCTTTGTCAAATGACAATACAACAAACAACATTAAATGATGAAAAATAAAAATGTATTTGAATGCATAACCAGAATCCACATTATTTCAGAGTCATTGTTTGTGTGTTTGTGCTCTTAGGTTTTTTAAATTCTATTGATTACTGTTGAATTATTTTTGTTTTGGTACACTGGTAGCATTGTTTACAGTTTACAGAATGCACTGTGTATTTTGAATTTTTATTATTGATGATTTTATTTTTGTCTTTATAGCTTTGTTTGATGTTGATGTGGACAGCATGACCTATCAGATCAATGCAGAACTGTCTCGGGCCTGTGCTAAAGTCTGGAGTTTGATTTTATTGATTCAGGAGGCAACGTCATGCTGACCCAAGATAGCATGACACTCAAAGTACTGGATTTCGGGATGGCACGGAAACTTCGACAGGACTTTGACTTCAACCATGATGCCTTGAAAAATGACATTTTCAATACGATTCGACTGTTTTGTGGTCTGTACATTGGTCAGGACTTCGAAAACAATTTTGTTCTGGAAAAGGAGATTAAACACGGCACTTTGAGACAGGTTTGTACATCAGCCTTTTCATATGTAGGAAATCTTGTACACAATGTGTTTTTTATGTTTTGATGTATATGGCTACCTATCCACCCCATCCGTTTTATCTAACCATCACCACTCCATCCTTCCATCTGTCTGTGAATGTGTCTGTCCATCTGTGCATCCACTCATCCATTGGTCGCATAGTGGGAGCACTGTGGATAAAATTAATGATCATAATTTATTCTTTTATGTGCTATTTGAAAAAAGAGAAGATGAGATCATGTAACACCACTTCTCAAAGAACTTCACTGGCCAATACAAGATTGTGACTATTGCCTACCCAATTTTGGAGGGATTTTACCTCCTTGTCTTTCTTTATTTCATTGCAGTTACAAACTGTCTTGCTCTCTCTGATCTTCAGATGAAAAGCTGCTCAAAATTCCCAAGCGAAACCCAAACTTTTTCAGCCAACATTACTTCAGTTTCATGGCACTGTCTGTTTGGAACTCACTGCCAGCCACCCAGAAATGTCCCAGCATTCTCTCGGTTCAGATCTGACCCCAAAACCTTCCTGTTTGCCCATGCATTCCAGCAGAATTTGGTACCATTACAAAGCAAAGAAAAAAGAATCAAAAACATAGTCAACCCCCCACCCTCCACACACACACACACACACACACACACACACACACACACACACACACACACAAGTAAGCCACACAGCTAGGTACTGAGTGTTCATTGTGCGTAATGATTAACGCTGGTCTCTGTTTGCAGCTGTTGTTGGAGACGTCAGGCCTGAGCGAGGAAGACAGAATGGAGCTGCTGCAGCTGATCATGATGACCTACCAGGTCACACAGAATCCACAGCAGGCAGGCTATGGCGACACCTCGTCTGTCATGCAGGACATTGAGGGCAAAGTTTTTCCTGGTGTGTGTGTGTGTGTGTGTGTGTGTGTGTGTGTGTGTGTGTGTGTGTGTGTGCATATATGGGGGGTGTATGTGTGTGTGTGTATGGGGGTGTATGTGTGTGTGTGGGCATGTGTGTGTGGGTGTATGCATGTGTGTGTGTGTGTGTGTGTGTGTGTGTGTGTGAGAGAGAGAGAGAGAGGGGTGTGTGTGAGGGGTGTATGGTGTGTGTCTGTGTGTGTGAGACAGAGAGAGAGAGGGAGGCAGAGGGAGTGTTGTGTGTGTGTGTGTGTGTGTGTGTGTGTGAGAGAGGGAGAGAGAGGGGTGTGTGTGAGGGGTGTATGGTGTGTGTCTGTGTGTGTGAGACAGAGAGAGAGAGGGAGGCAGAGGGAGTGTTGTGTGTGTGTGTGTGTGTGTGTGTGTGTGTGTGTGTGAGAGAGAGAGAGAGAGAGAGGGAGATCCTCCACTGACCTGTGTGTGGTTGTGTATATAGTTCTGTGTGTGTGTGTGTGTGTGTGTGTGTGTGTGTGTGTGTGTGTGTGTGTGTGTGTGTGTTAATTGCTGAGAAAGACAGGGATGAAGTGTTTCAGTGTATTTGATAATATAATTAAGTAGTGTTTCATCATTCTCTTCATTCTAAACACTTTTGTTGACCTTTTGTTTTGCATTGTGCACTTTGGGCTCATGTTACATATTGGAACTTTAAAAATATTCTTTTACATTACATTGAGCTTTACACTTTCACACCAGTTTTGGTGACCTTGGCATAATACCAAAGGTGTATGCATGTCAGAAAAGTCAAACTGAAAGTCAAGTTTTCTCTTTAATTTTGTCTTATTGAGTTCAAACCTTGCATGGTTGTTGCATACATCAACAACATTACGTCCAAGATATTTTCATTTTTGTTTGACATGTATGTTAAATGAAATAACTGAGCTTTTCCAGTGCATGTCCAGTGTTGGCAGAACCAAACAAACAAAAACAAAATATGAACACTAACCTTTTCCCATGGCACTACTGAAGAGAGATATTTGGAGCTTTGCAGGATGTTGCTGCCCATTGAAGTTTTTTACATTCCTGCCAGTTTCAATAACCTTGACCCATTTTCAAGGTCACTGGATAGTTTGGAGAAAGAAAGAAAAAAGATAGTTTTATTATTGTTTGTTTTACCTGCAGGTCTGCTGAGCTTTTGCTGTTTGGTTTTCAGACAAAATTAGAGATCTGATGAAGAAAGCAGCGGCAGTGCTGTTCCCAAAATTCTACGCAGGCGACAGGGGTCTTCACGACCAGGTTGGTGCCACAGTATTCCATTCAGGGGGTTGAAGAAGATGCAGCGGATTCCAAATAACGGAGCAGTGTGGATGGAGTGACAGCAGATGACACCCTTTGCCTTTCTGATGTGTTCATGTTTTGTTATTGTTGATCGCTTTTATATAGCGCTATTCTCCGCTCTCGAGCAGACTCACTGCGCTCGCCTGTGATTCTACATGAGTGGGTAGCTTTTTATAGCGCATTTTTGAACATCCATCGAAGTAGTGTACTTACAGCGCTGACATGGCCTGCAATCCCCCTCCTAATGAAAAGGATTATGGAACAAAAGACCTTTTTGTTTTAGCCAGTGTCTTGGAAAGTTTGGTCTCATGGTAATGGTCATTTGTCTTGTGTGTTACAGTTTGTATTACTAGGATGGGGGGGGGGGGGGGGGGGGCATGAAACATGAAACAAAACTGACTGACTGCCAGTGTTCTGAATCAAAATCAAAACACGCAAAATGTTGACAAGAACATTCAGTTTTATCAGACCATACAAAATGTGCACTTTTTCAAGGTAAACGCTGTTTTCAAGCAACAAACAGACAGATAATGCGCAGATGATGTGAGGAATGTAATTCAACCTACATATATATACTTATCTTTTAGTTAGTGAAGAGGTTTTTTTTTAAGTTTTTTTTTTTTAAGGATTGGAAGAGCTTGTTTTTTGACACATCAGGACATAACCACTGAGTGGATTTGTTCCGTTGTTCTGTGTCAGTTATTTGTGATAGAGAAATAAGGGATGGGGGGCAGTTCATACAGTCGTTAGGTATTGGGAAAGTATTAAAAAAAATCAGGTGCATTTTTCCAGACCTGGAAGAATTACGGAACAATAGACCTTTTTGTTTCAGCCAATGTCTTGGAAAGTTTGGCATAATAATGGTTAACAGATAATCTGCAAAACACATGCACACACACACACACACACACACACACACACACACACACACACACACACACACACACACACACACACACACACACACACACACACACACACGTGCATGTACGCAGAGATGAGTCTTCAGTGCAGTTTTGAAGGTGTGGGAGGATTGAATGTACTGGACGTCAGAAGGGAGGGACTTCCATTGCTTTGGAGCATGGTAAGAGAAAGAGCGTTGGCCAGAGGTTTCCATTTTAAAATAGGGATGCGAATTAAGTGTCTGTGTGTCTGCATCTCACTGGAAGCCAAGTTTATTCCCATCTTTGCATCTCCACAGGGCGAGGTGGAGGTGGCGGACGGCACAGCTGGGGAGCAACGGGAGGATGAGGTCGACACGCCTGACTTTGACCTGGATGCTGCTGCGGCTACCATCCCAGACGACTTCCTCGAGAACGTGCGCATCACTCTCTGAGCTCTAGGATGGGATTGAAATGGGCATTGGGCCCAGCTGCCTTCTCCAGCAGAACTCGACAAAAGTCTTGCTGTGAAGCGTTTGCTGGGGTTGACCTTGACCTGCAGCTGGTGACTCACCTAAGGCACTTCCTCAACACAGCTGGTGTCTCATATGCTGCCTTCTAAGATCGGAGTGGCGGACGTTGATGAATGAATGAATGAATGAATGAATGAAGAAAATTTATATATAGCGCATAAAAAACTTCCACACACAGCTGGTGTCTCATATGCTGCCTTCTAAGATGTGGTTGTGTGGCAATAACCACACCAGGCAGCTTCTTTGGGCATGGTCTTCCCACCCTGATCCATTCTTCCGGGGTTGAAATGGAATCTGATGGCAGGTTTTGTTTGCAGGCCTTCATCTTGAATGTGTCCTTGGTTGTAGTATGAGCATGCTGCATCTCGCTTTCAAATGGTGTCAGTATTATTGCTGATAATGGAGCATGTGAAAGCTGAAAATAATTCACTGCACGGAATGCCAGCTGCATCTGCTTGCCCAGATTCCAAGCACTGGTTTACAACATCGGCATCCTTCCTTCAACCACTGCCATATATTAGTTACGCCACAGGGTCCAGAAAACTGTCAGCTAACAAGCAGTTTTTTGTTGGTGCTCAAACAGTTCGTTTGTTACAAACAACTCAGATTATATCAGATGTTTGTTTTACAAATGACCGCGTTGCTTATGCCAGCTCAAATAAAACCAAAATCATTTGAAACCAGACAGAACTCTTTTCTTTTTTTTCACCCGTGGTGGATGCACCTGCTTGCTTGGGTGCTAGGCTGCTTCTACAGTCAAATTAGTACCCAAACCTTTCGGAGGGTGCTGACCACGTCGGTGGACAGCTGCACAGAAATAAAGAGTGCCCCTTCAGTGGCCTAAAAAATTCTGGCAGAGTTTGGAGGAAGGTGCCGGAAAGCGATGCTCGGAGTGTGGGGCTTGCCTTGACATGAAGATGCAAACATGGCCACATCTGTGTGTGTGTGTGTGTGTGTGTGTGCAATATGATGCTGTGCTTTTTTGTGTTTAAAGTATACTTCCTTGTATTATGTATATGTGTGCTCAGATCACTCTGGTCATGTTTACTTTCTGAAAACTTTGGTTTATTTATTGAAATTGCCGCATGTAAATTCTTGTATGGTTTGGCAGTCGTATTGCCTGAAACTTTTTATTTTGTCCACTGTATGTGTTTATACATTTTTCTGCATTTTTTTTTTTTGTGTGTGTGTGTGTGTGCGTCACATTGTGCCCTAGATTTGGCGAGGGATCATGCACCATAGAAATGTCCATTCTTGTTCTCGTTATTATAAAAACAAAAAAACTTATAAAAACGCAAACAAGAAAACAAAAACAAGATAAAACACAGCAGACTGGATTTTTTGCAGACATGTTGATCATGTTAAGAGGTTCCTGAAGTAGTGAAGATAGATTTGCAGGATAGATTAAGATCATAATCCCAAAGTCTGAAGCGATAAAAACAGCAGAAATTAACTGATCTGCAAGTTCATGAGATAATCCTGACTCAGAGTTTTAAACTAAACCTTTCCATGCCAAAGCCTTTGTTTAGTTGGTGCAATTTCCTGGCAAGGCTGTTGCCAGGTAGAGCGTAATTATGGTGACCAGAAAGTGCTCTTTTTTGTTGTCGATAACTTTGATCAAACGTGTACAAAAAGTCCAGCAGTACATCATGTGGTGCCTTTTTGCAAGGAGGAAATGCTTTTCCATGGATGTCCGACAATGTCTTAAGGTGGATATTCGGTGGAGATTCAAAACGCGCTATAAAAAGCTAATCATTCTTTCAGAATCACTTGCAACATGAGCGCAGTGAGTCTGCTCAAGAGCAGAGAATAGTGCTGTATAAAAACGATCAACTTAGATCTGTAAATCTGTTAGCATCATAATCTCTAAATTTGAAATTAGTTTTTCAGAAGCTTTTCTAATTAATCCATTAGGAAATTGCTCCCAGAGCATAAAAAAAGAAGAAATTTAACAGTTTTATGTATCCATTAGGATTATAATCCTAGGTCTGAACATCAGTAATGATCGGATATTAAAAACGCACTATAAAAAGCTAGTCATTCATTCAGAATCACATGCAACATGAGTGCAGTGATTCTGCTCAATAGTAGAGAATAGCGCTGTATAAAAGCAATCAACTTAGATCTGTAAATCTGTTAGCATCATAATCTCTAACTGAAATTTGGTTTTGAGAAGGTTTGGAATTAATCATTAGGAAATTGCTCCCAGAGCATGAAAAAGAGAAATTCAACAGTTGTACGTATCCATTAGGATTATAATCCTAGGTCTGAACATCAGTAATGATCAGACATTGATCCTGGATATTATTGGAAGAAGAGAAGAAGAAGAAGGTGCACTGCAGATCTGCACTACAGTCTCTGAACTTTTAAATTAGGGGCACAAGACATCTTTATTGTGATCTATGAAGTTTGAAAAAAATCCTGAGAAGAGTTTAGAAATGTGTATTTGCTTATGACCTGAGTTTGACTGTCCTGAGGTGACCCTGTGTGGTTGACAGGACATTAAAATCCAATTACTACTACTACTAATCAGTAGCGACAGAGTCATCAACAAAATGATGTTGGCCGCTTTATGGACTAATGGAGGAAGAAGAAGATCTCAGTCATGCTCTGTCAAATTTGAAACATGGTACCAGGATGGTGATTCCAAAATTCATTGATGATGTTGATGGTGGTGAAGGTGATAATGTTGTACAGTGTGGGTATATTGCACTCTGCATGAAGGTTGAGAAAAAAATGATCTAGTCTTTATTTGCGTTGGGCATTGTTGTTGCTTGCTTCTGAAACTTTGTTGTTGTTATTTTTATGGTGGGTGGGAAAGAAGTAATATTTGTGTTAATCATTGTGAATTAATTTCCAGTTGTATCATATGTGTCTGTGAGTTTGGTGATTGTGCACTTTGTTTCCACACTTATTTCTTTTTGTTTTGAAGGAGGGGGGGGGGGGTGCAGTGGGGATACTGGGGTTCACTTTTTCTGATGTGGGATTGCTGTGCTTGTCTTTTGAATTGTAAATTCTGAATGGCTTGTGCAAAATTGTAAAACGTTTTGTTTTTGTTTTATTTAGTTATTGTTAGAGCTTTCATTTACTGAGTGAATTTTGTAACCTACTCATTATGATTTTCTGTTTTCTCCCTGTTTTTAAAAGAAGTTAATGAAATACATTAAGAATGAGTGAGCAGCATTTTGCAGCTCATCCACTGCCATTGCTGTATCATGTTCAGTAGCAATTACACCTAATCCATTAACCTTTAACATCGCCAAAGGCTGTACATTATACACAGCAGCATATTTGTTAAAGCTGAGTCAAGTGCCTTTGATAAATATTGCCTCTTTATGACAAACAGCATATTTGTTAAAGCTGAGTCAAATGCCTTTGATAAATATTTCCTCTTTATGACAAGTAGCATATTTGTTAAAGCTGGGTCAAGCACCTTTGATAAATATTGCCTCTTTATGACAAGCAGCATATTTGTTAAAACTGAGTCAAGCGCCTTTGGTAAATGTTCCCTCTTTATGATGAGCAGCATATTTGTTAAAACTGAGTCAAGCGCCTTTGGTAAATGTTCCCTTTTTATGACCAGCAGCATATTTGTTAAAGCTGAATCAAATGCCTTTGATAAAAGTTCCCTCTTTATGACCAGCGGCATATTTGTTAAAGCTGAATCAAGTGCCTTTGATAAAAGTTCCCTCTTTATGACCAGCAGCATATTTGTTAACGCTAAGTGCCTTTGATAAATGTTCCTTCTTTATGATGAGCAGCATATTTGTTAAATCTGAGTCAAGCACCTTTGATAAATGTTTTGCCTCTTTATGATCTTGATGGGAACATGAGACATGAGGGTGAAGTCAATGGGAAATGTATTATGCACTATATGCAGCAGTGTTGCTCATCTCTGCTTTGTTAACAGCTAACCAAAGGGCGAATTTCTGTACAGTGTTGTCCCAGATGTGCTCTGCCCAGATATGCACTAAGCATGAGATAGTTTTAGCACAGGACAGTGCAAGTATCTCTAGACATTGCTTGCCAGGCAACACCATTTTAACTGTTCTTTTCAATGCAGGAATATATATATATGAATATTTACATGCACCATAGTCACCTTCATATTTTTGGATAACTTTCTAAATCATTTGACAAACCTCAAATGTTGTGTCTTTATGTAACTGATAGATCATTGTGAAACTATACAGATATTTATGTATGCTGTGTCAATGTATTGCATTTTTCCATGGTGTTGTTTTTTCAACATGGAGTGTATGCATCTTGCACGATCTCATGCTTCGGATTTCCAGCTCTTGTTTTTCTTTTTCTGTCTTTTTGTTTTTCACTTCATTTCTGGTTTTTGTTTGTTTGTACTAGTCTAAAAAAAAAAAAAAAAAAAAAAAAACTGAAATGAGAATGACAGCTGGCATTCTAAAACAAGATCCAATACATAAAAGGTTAAAATGAGAGCTATTTATTTAATGTTATTTATGATCAATAGTGCCCTTTTTAACTCTTTATGTGTTTGGATCCTGAACTAATCTAACTGTTTTGATGACCTGAGTCAAATCTTAACTTGTATTTTATGTGCACATTTTTGAAAAGTTTGTTGTTCAAACATGCTCCAGTTTTTTTTTGCCAAAACATCTATGTATAAACATTTATGTCCATTTTTAAAACTTTTATCATGTGAAATTTTGGGTTTTATAACTAGCACCTATATTTAAGCATGCTCCAGATATATATATTTGAAAATGTTAATCATGACATATTTAGGGTTTCACAAAGCACTAGTACCTGTATTTAAACATGATCCATATGTATACATTTGAAAATGTTAATCATGACAGATTTAGGGTTTCACAAACTAACAACTGTATTGAAATTTTTCACACATTATTATTTTTTTTACAGGTATTTATCTTGACAAAACTTTCCTAAGGATCTCACTGTTTCAAACAAATGAGAGATGTGAAAATGAAAGCTGCATATTTTGCCTGATGACTGCACTGTCTGCAGAGTGTTCTGGTCACTGGAAAACAAGTCTTCATTGTCACCTGTTGTTGATGTGTCTGAAATTTTGCCAGGGCATTGCCATACATTGTTCTTCCATTCTTCCATTTTTTTTTATATTTTTTTTTTTAGCTAACTGAAGGATTTATACATATATATGTATTTCACTGTTCACACTAACTTCTTGTGTTACTTCATATCTTGATAGTAATAAGATGTAGACACATGTGTTTAAACATAGTGCCTTTGTTAATGTCATTTCATAACCCTGTTCAGTGGAGTGTTGCAATAATGAAATTTTATGTGCTTGACTTTTAACATGTTTTGCCTTTGAAATGCTTTAAATAACCTTGCACTGGTGGTTTGATGGTCAGTTTTGCTTGTAATCTGCTTTGCATAATACTATTTTTGGACCCTTTTGTATACACTTTTGGAAAATAAAAATACTTTTACCACAATGGAGAAAGAACCACAACTTATTGTTTTTCTAGTTCTCTTTATTTTTGGTCACTGGCTGAAATCCAGAATTGTGAGGATGTAATAATTTAGTGATAATGATTTTGTCCGTAGAGACTATTCTAAGCACATACACACACACACATGCACACACACACACACACACACACACACACACACACACACACACACACACACACACACACACACACACACTCACAAGCATACTGACTATACAAAGCTTAATTTGCATAACTTAAAATGGACCACAAACGGAGATGTGTGTGATTGAGTGGTTGAGTGAATTATTCTTAAACTGTAATATCACACACCTGTGTTTAGTGGCATTACACTGGTTGAAGTTTTGTGGTCATACAGCTGGGGTGGTCCCTTTCCATCAACAATGCAATTTTTGTCCTGCAAAGTGCTTTGGTCAGTTTGACATGTAAAAGAAGTAGCCACCTGGCACTATTTTGACAGCACTACCCTTCACATTTTGTGCAGGGATTAGGTGACTATTGAGTATTTGTCAGATCATCACAGGGAGATGACAGTCTGTGAAAGCACATGGCATGTAAGGTTTCCTCTCTGAAAGTGTGGGTGGGTGTTCACAATGGGTAGCACAGTTTTCCTCCCTGAACAGTATGGGTGTGCTCACACCCACAGTTGACAGAACAGCAGGTTTTCTTTCTGAACAGTAGGGGTGTGCTCACACCCACAATCGACAGCACAGAAGGTTTTCTTTCTGAACAGTATGGGTGTGCTCACACCCACAATGGACAGCATGAATGGTTTCCTCTTTGAAGTATGGGTGGGCTGACACCCACATTGCACAGCATGAAAGGTTTCATCTCTGAACAGTATGGGTGTGCTCACACCCACAGTTCACAGCACAGAAGGTTTCCTCTCTAACAGTATGGGTATGCTCACACCCACAGTTGACAGCACAAAAAGTTTTCTCTGAACAGTATGGGTGTGCTCACACCCACAATCGGCAGCACAGGTTTCCTCTCTGAACAGTATGGGTGTGCTCACACCCAGTTGACAGCACAGAAGGTTTTCTCTCTGAACAGTATGGGTGTGCTTACACACACAATGGACATCACGAATGGTTCCTCTGTGAATTATGGGTGGGCTGACACCCACATTGGACAGCATGAAAGGTTTCATCTCTGAACTGTATGCATATGCTCACACCCACAGTTGACAGCACAGGTTTTCTCTCTGAACAGTATGGGTGTGCTCACACCCAACTGACAGCACAGAAGGTTTCCTCTCTGAACAGTATGGGTGTGCTCACACCCACAATGGACAGCACAGGTTTCCTCTCTGAACAGTATGGGTGTGCTCACACCCACAATGGACAGCACGAAAGGTTTCCTCTTTGAAGTATGGGTGGGCTGACACCCACATTGCACAGCATGAAAGGTTTCGTCTCTGAACAGTATGGGTGTGCTCACACCCACAGTTCACAGCACAGGTTTTCTCTCTGAACAGCATGGGTGTGCTCACACCCACAATGGACAGCACGAAAGGTTTCCCCTTTGAAGTATGGGCGGGCTCACACCCACAGTTGACAGCATGAAAAGTTTTCCTCTTTGAAGTATGGCTTGTCCAGCTCCCAAGGTCAGCCAGCCAGATACAGTGCAACTTTGTTGCTTACTTACTCTTTCATTTATGGGTGAACACTTACATTGTTTAGTGACCAGGTGCGATGTTGCCAACAGAGTCAAACTTGTATGTAGGTAACGTGAAAATTGAGTGAGTTATGGACATGTGCATGCAGATTTGTTTTCATGTGCAGGAGAGGGTTGTTATTTCAAGTTACTCTAATCGCCATCTGTTTGCAGCAGAACTCAACTTTTTAAACTTTGTTATTTCAATTTACTCTAATCGCTATCTGTTTGCAGCAGAACTCAACTTTTTAAACTTCCAGTTTAACATATTATCTGACACTTCCCCACTCTTTGCCTCTGGATTTTTAAAAAATCTTGTGTAGTGATAACCCGTTTTTTATCCTGCAAAATTGTAGTTTGGTTTGAACAAAGGAAGCGTGCTTTCAATGGCATCTGAATTCAAGAAATATTGAGTGTGTGTGTGTGTGTGTGTGTGTGTGTGTGTGTGTGTGTGTGTGTGTGTGTGTGTGTGTGAGAGAGAGAGAGAGAGAGAGAGAGAGAGAGAGAGAGAGAGAGAGAGAGAGAGAGAGAGAGAGAGAGAGAGAGATCAAATACACTGGGGAAACAGAACTGTGTAACTTTGCACATAGCATTAACAAACACTTGTCTCTTAATACTTAATACTGTAGCAGCAGTATACTGATTCATTCAGTTCTTTTTTCACTCCTCTTATGCAATAGTGCTGTCATTTGTTCTCAATGTTTTTATAGTGTTTGCTGTCATTTGTTCTTAATGTTTTTATAGTGTTTGCTGTCATTTGTTCTTATACTGTTTGTGTGCAAGGACAGATTGTAATAATAGGTGCTGGAAATCGAAAGACAGATGTGCACACATGCATGCACTGGGTATGCACACATACATGCACACACACACACACACACACACACACACACACACACACACACACACACACACACACACATGCACGCACGCACACATGAACACACACACACACACACACACACACACACACACACACACACACAGTGGACACATAAAATAACACAAACCATATGAAACAGAGGTTAGCCATTTTTAGTTCTCAACGTTTCAATCTGGTATACATTATCAGGTAAAAACAACACAAATTTCATAATTTATTTTTTTACATTGATCAGTGATTTTTTTTTTAAATTCATGAACATTAATTGTGACCCTCTCCCATGAAACCAGTCTCTAGTCACAGTTGTTGATCAGCCCTAGAGACAGAAATAACAACAGGGAGACACTCAGACAGACTGATGGAGACGGAGCTCTAGACAGGGAGACAGGCAGACAGACACAGCTCTTGACAGGGAGGCACTCAGATAGATGTTGTGCGCTTCAGTCTTGTGTTCAGTGTGAACACACTATGAATTTATACTCTCTTAGTTTTACATGACATTACAAAACCTCTAAGATCACTACCGGCCACTGAGAGTGAGACTAACACTCAAACTACAAGCACTGGTTTACGACATCCTTCCTTCAACCACTGCCGTATTTAGTTACGCCATAGGGTCCAGAAAACTGTCAGCTAACGAGCAGTTTTTTGGTGGTGCTCAAACAGCAGTAAGTTTGTTACAAACAACTCAGATTATATCACACGTTTGTTTTATAACTGACCATGTTGCTTACGCCAGCTCAGATACAACCAAAATCGTTTGAATCGAGACGGAATTCTTTTTTCTTTTTTTACCGGTGGTGGCTGTGACTCATGTTTACGTGCGTGCTTGGGCGCTAGGTTGCTTCCATAGTCTTATCAGTGCTCAAACCTTTCGGAGGGCGCTGATCGCGTCGCTGGACTGATGCGCGGAGATAAAGAGTGCCCATTCAGTGGCGTAACTAAATCTGGCAGAGTTTGGAGGAAGGTGCCGGAAAGCGACGCTCGGAGTGTGACTAACACTAACAGTCGGTTACCCACCTGAAGAAAAATGCAGTGTCACTGTTTTCTTTCATGTTGGGTGGTCACCTTCTTCAAGTTCATGGCATACAGTCCCTAAACTTTAAAGCAAGCTTCTTAAGTTCTTCCCACCTTCCTACACATCCTTGAAGAAATGTTCTTCACACCATTCTACAATGCACGTGGTGGTCGGGTGGTGGGGTGGGGGTGGTGGAGAGAAAGACAGAAAGAGGAGAAGGCTGTATACATAATGGTTATGCAGTGTTACCT
>OY757556.1:10251172-10261172 GCA_963584105.1 Alviniconcha strummeri
TATGCAGTGTTACCTTTCAGTTGTTATTTTAGAACGTGTTATATCAATATATCTTTCCCCTCTGAACACTGAATAGATCGCTCTGTGTGTGTGTGCGTGCGTGCGTGCGTGCGTGCGTGCGTGCGTGCGTGTGTGTGTGTGTGCACGTGTGTGTGTGTGTGCGCACATGTGTGTGTGTGTGTGTGTGTGTGTGTGTGTGTGTGTGTGTGTGTGTGTGTGCATGCATACGTACGTGCATGAGAGCAGTCAAGGAAGAAAAGGCTGAAAAAAGAGGGGGAAAAACAACAATAAGAAGCAAACAAGGAAGGATGGAGAGAGGCAGGAAATAAATTCACACTGAGAGCAGTCAAGGATGAAAAGGGTCAGAAAAGAAAAAAGAAAAAAAAAAGAAAAGAAAAAAAGAGAAAAAACAGAGGTAAAACCCCACTAAGAAAGCTATCAAGGAAGAATGGAAGAGAGGCTGGTGTAAAAAAAAAAATAATAAAAAACTCCATAAAGAGTGCAACCCAGGTAGGAAGGGTGGAAGGGAAACAGAGAGAAAGGAAAAACAACACACACACACGCACGCACGCACGCACGCACACACACACAAACACACAAACACACACACACACACACACACACACACACACACACACACACACACACACACACACACACACAGAGAAAAAGGAATAAATCCTACTAAGAGAGGACTCAAGCCGTGAGTCAAGGCAGGAAGGAGGGAGCTAAGAGTAAGAAGTCAATGAAGAACCATACCAGCAAAGAACAACAAGAGCCACTACATAGTCTTAACTGTCTGTAAGATGGTGGAGAAACAATGCAAACTGACAGATTAAACCTCTATGTAGCTAACCCCCCTCCCCCCCCCCCCCCCCCCCCCCCACACACACACACATTCCCTTACTACAGATTAATTTTGTTCTAGCCCCCCCCCCCCCCAACTCATTCCCTTACTACACATTCATTTTGTTCTAGCCCCCCTCCACCCCCCACCCCTACCACCAACCCGCAGCACATGCAGTAGGGGTGGTATAGTCCATGAAAAAAATGGGTGTTGGGGTGGGGTGTGGGGGCTGCCGAAACAGATGGGACACTGAGCGGTTTTGGAGAATGCAGTCTTTCTTGGAACAGCAGGGGCCGTCGTGCGTGAAATGCACTGGCACGCAATGCTGTAATATGGTATGCATATCAGTGGCTCACTCTACCTACCCCCTTGAACACTCTGGGGGTGGGGGGGGGGGGGGGCGGAGGGGGGGAGGGGGCGGCGTTTTGAATCGACCGCTCGCTCTGCTGAAGGCAGTGTAAAAGTAGCTGAAGATCATCCGGTGTGGCCTAGTGGTAAGGCGTCAGGCTGGTAAGCGGAAGGATCTCGGTTCGCTACCGCTTCGGTTCTCCTTTCTCTTCAAAAAGGTTGTGGTTTGTGGACACTGTCTTGTGACCTTGTCCATCACTTCCTACTGAAACATTAAAATGGCTCTCATCGCTGCCCATCTTAATGCCGGAGTCATTCTGGTGGTGACAGTGTAGCGATAGGTATATAATCTCCCTCACCCCCCCCCTCCATACCCCCTCCCCACCCCCCTTCTCCCCGTCCCCAATAAGCCGTACGGTTTCTGTGGACGTTAAGCACCATGTTTACTTACTTACTCCCACGTCGTTGAGACTGAGAACCGCGATTCTAGTCGTGTTTTTTTTGTGACCACTGTCTTGTCTCGTGACCTGGACCTTCACGGCGCCAAGACTGAGGAACAAGAGGAAGGGTGACATCGCTCTCTGTCCGGTAGGTCCATGACCTAGTAAGTAACTTGGTGCTTTACGCCCAGTCAACCAGTACGGTTATAGGTTTTCTTGCCTCACATCTCTAAAGCACGCAAAGGGGCAGCAAAAAGACAATGGAACAAACACGTTCGTAAAATGAACTTACACGATAATTTACACAAATAAAAAGATCCAGCTGACTAGATCCGTTATTATTACGTAGTAAATTAGTATTGTAATAAATGCTGGACGTCGCAGTTACGCTTGTATACCTTGTTAGAACGGGAGTTGTAACACTTTTATACCTTTTCAGAAGGGGAACAAATAAGCCTGGAGGACGCTACGCTACAAAGTACAAAAATCATCATTTACTGAGACTGGGATCGGGGCTGCTGGACATAGCTATGATGTGGAGGCCATTGTAGGGTTGAAGTGCCAGGGGAAGGGATAAGGGAAGGGAGGCACGGACGGGCCGCCGGAGTGGTGCCACTGTAATGGTGGGGGGCCCCTGGGCGGCGTTATGCAGTGAGGACCGTCATAAAGGCCATGATGGCGCAGCTGCGAACCCCGGTTCTGCTGGTTCTCCCCGGTTGGCATGGACATGCCGCTAGCAGGGTGCCGTGGCCATCGGTCCTGTGGGCAGCCACTGGGTGGTGGCTCATGTGGCGGCGGGCCTCCAGCAAGGGAAGGCCACTGGGCAGGTGGGGGGCCACTGTATGGTGGCTCGAGGCGTGAACCGTCATGAGAACCGCGGGTCACAGCAGCACCACCGTCCGGCAATGATGGGCCGCCTGGGTGTCGCCGGTGGATAGCAGCTGTGCCAGTAGACGATTCCGTGCGGTTGGTATCGACACAGTAGTGAGGCTGATGTGACTGGTGGCCATCTTTGTGGTTGACTTTGTGGTGGTCCTTGTGGGGATCTTGCGTTCGTCGTGAGGCCGACTCCAGTTTTCGGACAGCAGCATCAGAAGCACTTTTAACGTTATCTCCACCAGGTCGTTGCTGGCGTGTTTGCTTTGTGTGTGGCAATTGCCTCTGGCTACGAGGAAAGAAGAAAATTAGTCTCCTCAGAAGGATCGCCAGTCCTCTTTGGTTTAGATGTACCACATCGGAGAAGAGCTGCTTCAGCTTATGTCGGGGTTGCTTCACACTAAAAGTGGGCTCCAGCAGATATACAAAGCCATAGGAAGAGCTCATGCTGCTTTTCATTTGGTTGGTGTCTTCTATGACTTGTATATATTCTCTGTTTAGAGGGAGAATGGAGGTGAAGGCTATGACAGCTTTGGGGAAGACCCTCACCAGTTGCTTGGCTAGCGCCAGAAAGCTGACAGTGACCAGCTGCTTGTGATGGTTATAGTGTCCGAGCAGTCGTTGGTGCCAATGTGGACAATAACATGTCTAGTGTCCTCTCGGGGTGACTGGTTGGTCAGGCTAGCTGAGAAATCACCGGCTGTAGCTCCCCCAACCGTCCTGACATGGATTTTACCGTTTTGGTCCAGCCTTCGTCTGTCCACATGGCGCAGATTGGAGTCACCAATCAGGAGGGCAGCTAGGCTGCCTTCCTTAGGGAGTCGCAATGAAGGAGGAACCTGTCTGGATCTGTTCACTCGGATGTCAAGTATGGTGCTGTCGGCAGAGCTATCAGCCGCTGTTTTGTTTGTAGACAGCTGCATTGATTGTTCCGAGTTGAGGGTGGAAGAGTTAGTGGTCGTGGCAGTGGTGGTGGACAGAAGGGATGTTGTACTTTTATCGTTCGGAGGGGTTTGGGGCATCGGCAGAAGGCCTGTTTGGGTCTGTCCATCCAGCTTCTGTGCATTAGGGGAACGGCCTGATGTGGTGTGGCACTGCATTCCGGTCTGACTATTCACAATGGGAGAAACTAAACATTTAGAGAGACGGTCTTCAAGAGCCTTGATTTTTCTTATGTTGCGCTCAAGGGTAGCTTTCATGTCAAAGTTTTCTTGCCTCACATCTCTGAAGTCGTTTTTCAGTCCAGTCACGACGGATTTCAGGCTGTTCGTCTGTTCCACCTTAAACTGGGTCGAAGAGTACGCGGACTCCGGCACTACACAGTGTGCAGATGAAAGTGTCCGAACAGCACTCATCGGTAGAATGGTCAGAAGAATCAGATGTAATGGCAGCAGCTGCAGCAGAGACAACATCGACTGAAGTGTTGGCCGCGTCAGCAACCGAGGGAGTGTCTGTTGTGATGGAAACAGCTGCACTATCTCTGCTGACTGGAGTGTTGTCGCTGTCGGTAGAGAGGTTGGGTGCGTCGGCAGTGATGGAAGCTGCCGGGTCTGAGAACCTTCGAGACCCTTCAGCAATGGCAGCATCACCACTGACAGAGATGGCGTTGTCGCTATCGTCAGTGGGGATGGGCGTGCTGGTAGTAATGACAGCTACTGGGGCTGTGGCAGTATTACCATCTACAGAGATGGCGTTGTCGCTGTCGTCAGTGGGGATGGGCGTGCTGGTAGTGATGACAGCTACTGGGGCTGTGGCAGTATTACCACCGGCAGGGATGGCGTTGTCGCTGTCGTCAGTGGGGATGGGCGTGCTGGTGGTGATGACAGCTGCCGGGTCTGAGAACCCTCGAGACTCAGCAGCAATGGCAATATCACCGCCGGCAGGGATGGCGTTGTCGCTGTCGTCAGTGGGGATGGGCGTGTCGGAAGTGATGGCAGCTGCCGGGATCTGAGAGCCCTCGAGACCCAGCAGTGCGAGCATCATCACCACCAAATGAAACGGTGTTGTCGCTGTCGTTGGAGGCGATGGTTGTTCCAGCAGCGGTGGCATCAGCCGATGGGGCCACCTTACTGCTGACGGACGCGATGTTGTCGTCGCTGTCGTCAGAGACAGCAGCGGTGGCAAGCGCCGATGGGGCCGCATCACTGCTGACGGACGCAGTGTTGTCGCTGTTGTCGGAGATAATGGTTGTTCCAGCAGCGGTGGCATCAATCGATGGAGCCGCATCACTGCTGAAGGACGAGGTGTTTTCACTGTCGTCGGAGACGATGGTTGTTCCAGCAGCGGTGGCATCAGTACACGAGGCCACATCACTGCTGACAACCGCGGTGTTGTCGCCGCCGTCGGAGGCAGTACTGACGGCAACAGCAGCTACAGTATCATAACTGCCGACTGAAGCAGTGTCGTCAGTGTTGTCTCAGGTGGTCGGTGTACCGGCAGTGGTTGTAGCGGTGGCACCACCATTGCCGACTGAAACTGACACTGAAACTAGGCAGTTACTGTCATTCGTTGTGTTTGATGAACAAGGCCTCAGTTTGTCAATAGCATTCACAACGACCTTATGGCACTCAAACTCGTGATTCACCCGTCTGCGACAGGCACGGCCTTGGAGCATGATGGTGCCCGTGGTGTAATATAATGTAATGGTAAGAAGTTTTGTTGTGTCTAGTCTGTGTGAATCTGTATGATCGAGAACAGTATGTCTTCGGGGGCATCATTGTAACAGTCATCTAACGAGTCATTGACGTTGGTAGTGCACGGCTGCCTTTGTTTTGATCGCGCCATATGCATCTAATGTGGCTTACTGGTGTTCTGCAATATCGTTCGTTCAGGACCACCCTCCAGACCGACAGCTTCCTTACAGGCTGAATATGTATTCTATTCTGTATAGGGTCTAATGTGTGTGTGATAATGCCATAGCTGTGTGAATCTGTGTGTGTGTCTGTGTATGATTTGGATGATGATCGAGTCGGTCGACTCCGACCTAGCGCCGGCTCCATTGTTCATACAGATTACATAATTATCGTCAGCGAGGACGAACAGTGTAGAAAAGGAGGAGATACGCTAGAACGGGCGAGGTCACGTATGCATGGCAGACAAGTAGCAGCGCATGGCGCCCATGACCGGGACTTTTTCCTAGTGTGAGATTAAGGGTCAGGGGTCTACGCTGATGTCTTTATCTTGTAGTTAGTACCATGCATTTTGTTTTATGAGGATGAATTACCATGATGCCACGTAAAACTGCTGCTGTCTCGGCGCACGTTAAGTGTACACCATACAACCATGCATCTGCATACAGTGTCACTTCATTCAAAGCCACATAGGTAGGGTGCATGTGTGTTTAGCTGTAACCTGCCACCTGCATTTCTGGCAGAATGACCGGGGTCTTTTACGTGCGACTGCGGTAACACGGGGGTGGAACGGATACTTAAATAAGAGTCAGAACAGAAAGACGACCCTGAAGAAGACAGCAGCAGTTTCACGTGGCACCAGCCATGTAACAACCAAACTGCGCTGTAAGTATACACCACTTCGGTGGATGATCAAAAGCGCGCTGTAAAAAGTTAACCACTCATTTAGAATCACATACGGCAAGAGCGCAGCGAATCTGCTCGAGAGCGGAGAATAGTTCTATATAAAAGTGACCAACAACATATCCTTCTTCCCCAACTTCCCGTTCCTAATAAGCCTTGTGATTTGTGTGGACGTTAAGCACCATGTTTATTTAACATCAGAGCTTAGGAGCTCTATGCAAGTCGAGGTGGCCGTCCTGGGCTCCCGTCCCTAATAATCCTGATGGTTTCTTTGGACGTAAAGCAACACTGAGTCAAAATTCGAACAGTCTCTTCAGAGCTCAGGAGGTGTGCGAAAGTCGAGGTGGCCGTCCTGGGCTCCCGTCCCTAATAAGCCTGATCGTTTTTATGGTCGTAAAGCACCAAGAAAGAAAGGGAGGAGGGGGAGGAGATAACAACAACAACAACACAACAACACAACAACTACACCCACCATATGTTTGCTGACGGAGTACGCGCAAATCAAATACAATAATGTGATGGTGCGGTGACACACACTGGCAGTCGTCTCCGAAAGCCGTTTGTCCCGCCCCGTCCCGCCCCGTCCCGCCCCGCCCCGTCCCGCCCCGCCCCCGCTTAGCTGTAGGCTGTTCACTTCACCTGCGAGCTGCATCTACCTGTAGGCGAACCATACCCTGTGTTTTCACATCGATCTAAACCCGTGTGCTTTTACAGTGACCTACACCTGCGTTTTTACAGCAACCCACGCCTGCGATCTACCGCTTGTGTTTTCACAGTGACCTATACCCAGTGTTTTCTCACAGTGACATACTCCAGGTGTTTTCACATTGACATACACCCTGTGTTTCACCTTGACCTACACCCAGTGTTTTCACAGTCTCTGTCTCACCTCAATCTGTGAGCGTCTGTCTGCTGGTTCGGCGTGACTGAGGAACTGGTAGTTGTGCCTTCTTTTCCACACGGCCGACCGTTTGCTACCCGCTTTTGGTGGTACACCCTGCGCGCATTTTGGTAAGTGCTTCGTCTAATTTCTCAACTTGACCTTTGCTTCTGCACAGTGTATTTTATAGGGGTTTGGAGGATTTAGGTTTGGTCTGGTTCATTTGTTTCGCTGCTTGGGCTTTTTGTTTGTGTTGCACGTTTGTCATGATGGTCAGTTTGAAAAATCAATCATTTTATTTTATTTTTATAAACAAGACAAAAACAACAACAACAGTTGCTTCGATAGTTGAGTGTTACATCTACCTACACTAACGTGTTGCGCTCTGTCCCATAATACCCCAGTAAACATGCCGGATCTGACCCGGAAGCGTTTTGGTTACGGTCAGTTATGGCCATTATGGCCAGCGTGCAGCCAGAATCGGCCCGGTCGTATATGCCGGATCCGACTTCCCGCATCTGTTTCAGTTCCGTTTTCCAAAGAAGGCATGGACCATACTGCGCAAAACAGAATCGGGTCCGATCTGGATGGTCTGGTCAGGGTTTGGCCAAACACTTCTGGTCCGGAAGCAAGCCGGTGTACAGGAATCATTGGGCCCGGTTTCCGGCATGACGCAACCGGCCCGCTACCAGTTTCTCCACTTTCAGACTCAGTTCCCATCTTCCACAGACGTCCCGGATAACATTGTGCAAAACCAGCCGGGATCCGATTGAGTTCTAGCTGATCGTATCCGGTTTGGGCCAACTGGATCCGGTCCGGAAGCAAGCTAATGTCAGTGCAAGAATCATTCTGGCCAGTGCTTCCCAGCCGATCCGGACCGGATGCGAATCGGATCCGACATGTTTACTGGGGCGTTAGCAAAAATATTTCCATGTTTATTCTGCCCAGTCTTTGTCTAATTATAAGTATAATTATTTTGGTCATCGTCAGGTGGTTGTGTGGTCGTTGCAATGACTATTTGTACTGCCCATGTATCCTCGACGCCAAAGACATAATACCCCCCCCCCCCCCAGCCTTTCTCCTTCACCCACTGCCACTCTTTTTCTTTCTTCTTTACGAGGTTTGCAAGTATAAAGAGTGCTCTCTCTCTCTCTCTCCCCGTCGGTCCGTCTGTCTGTCTGTCTGTCTCTCCGTCCCCCCTCTCTCTCTCATTGTGTGAGTGCATGTGTATGGTTTGAATTGGATGTGATACTGGCATTTTTTGTAGATTAAGTTTACCACTGTTTATTAGAGATCAAGGCAATGTGTTTTATATGTGTGTAAACATGGGTGCGTTGACAACCTCTTGAACAAAAGGCCAGAGGCTGTTACAAGAGGCTAGGACAGGCCACCGATACATCACACGAATGTTAGCATAGTACCCCTGCCTCTTCAGGAGTCCCCCATCCCTTTCCCGTCTAGCAGGTCCGACCCTGCAAACCTCAGTGTTATAAATTTTTACTGCTCTCAAAACTCACCTGTTCAATAACTCGTGTGTGTGTGTGTGTGTGTGTGTGTGTGTGTGTGTGTGTGTGTGTGTGTGTGTGTGTGTGTGTGTGTGTGTGTGTGTGTGTGTGTGTGTGGTGCTTTGATATGGTGTTTTGTTTGTATGTTTTCTTTTGGTGTTTGTGTGTTTTCTTGTGGTACTTTGTTTTTGGTGTGGTGTTTTGTTTGTGTGATTTGTTGTGTCGTTTTGGAGTGGTGGTTTGTTCGTGTTTTGTTGTGGTGTTTTGGTATGCTTTGTTGTCGTGTTTTGGTGTGGTGCTTTGTTGTGGTATTTTGGTGCGGTGTTTCGTTTGTGTGTTATGCTGTGGTATTTTGTTGCGGTGTTTTGGTGTGTTGGTTTGGTTTGGTGTTTTGTGTGTTGTTTTGCTACGGTGATTTGTTGTGGTGTTTGGGTGTCTCTCCTTATGGATTAGAGTTTGGAACAGACTAGTGAAAAATGTCATCGTCAGGTTTGGGTGCATGACCAAGGCAAACACTGCCTTCCATCTCGTGGAGCGGGGCAAAAAAACAACAACGTTGGCAGTCGTAAATGTCATCTCAGTACAAGTGTATGCTTGTTAACTGAGGGTTTCAGTGGTACGAATTTCAAACGTTTGGATAGAACGGACATTTCTGCCTCCGAGAGTGGTAGAAGGAGGAATACAGCGAACCACTTTAGAGTTCAGGAGCTGTGTGAAAGTCGAGGTGGCCGTCCTGGGCTCCCGTCCCTAATAAACTCACCTACAGTTTCTGTGGACGTAAAGCAACACCAACCAATGAACCAGTTCAGAGCTCTTGAGCTGTGTGAAAGTCAAGGTGGCCGTCCTGGGCTCCCGTCCCTAATAAGCCTACGGTTTCTGTGGACGTAAACGGTAAAGCAACACTGAACCAATGAACCAGTTCAGAGCTCAGGAGCTGTGTGAAATTCGAGGTTGTCGTCCTGGGCTCCCATCCCTAATAAGCCTACGGTTTCGGTGGACGTAAAGCAACACTCAACAATCCAATGAATCAGGTAACGGCTAGGACCTAGATACTAAGATTAAACAAGCCGAAAGCTGGGGGGTGTTACGTCGGATGATTTTGAGGCGGTGAAGTTCCGCCTCACTGCATAATGGCCATGCAGAGATACTAGTGTCTCTGGGCCATGATACAGCACCCTCCCTCTTCTCCCTGTCCGCCTGTGTTTGTTGCTGGGTCGGCCGCCGTCACGGAGCGTGTCCGTGTCAGTGTACAAATTCCTTGCCTGCATTGCTACCAGTCAGAGTTCAGGAGCTGTGTGAGAGTCGAGGTGGACGTCATGGGCGCGCGCGCGCGCGCGCGTGTGTGTGTGTGTGTGTGTGTGTGTGTGTGTGTGTGTGTGTGTGTGTGTGTGTGTGTGTGTGTGCACGCGCGCGCGCGTGCGTGCGTCAAAAAAAGAAAGAGAGACAGAAAAGGAAAGAGAGAAAGTCAGAGAGAGAGAGGGTGATAGTGAGAGAGACAACGAACGAGCCTTCTGGTTTCCGTGGACGTAAAGAATTATTGAACCGTGCTTCGGCATTGCATGGTCACAACC
>OY757556.1:10268672-10271172 GCA_963584105.1 Alviniconcha strummeri
GAATTTTGAATGTGTGATTCATTCTGGGGTGACCTGGCTTATAATTGTTACGGTTGCGGACGTTCAAATCCAAGAACTAACTAACCATCAAACTCTGAAACAAGTCGGTAAGTGAAACGGCTGTAACTACCATACCGCCAGTCTCTGAAGCTCTTGTGTACATACATTTTGTTGTTGATCTTTTAAAGCGTGGTGTGTGAGCCGGTTTGGCCTAGCGGTAAGGCGTTAGGCTGGTAAGCAGAAGGACCTCGGTTCGATGCCGTTTCGACTCTCCTTTCTATTCAAAAGGGTTGTGGTTTGTCCCTCACAATTGATGAAACATTAAAATGGCTCTGCAGGAGTCATTCTGGTGGTGACAGTGTAGCGATAGGTATATAATCTCCCGCTCCCCCTACACCTCTATACCCCCTTCCCCCCCTTCTCCCCGTCCCTAATAAGCCTTGTGGTTTCTGTGGACGTTAAGCACCATGTTTACGTACTTACTAGAACACGGTGTGTGCTCACCCTTTATCTGTGACATACCGCGCTGTAAAAAAGACGGCTATGATTACTATCTCAATCTGCACACGAATGGAGGAGTGTTATCTAAAGTCTGTATTAGTCGCGTGTGTCATTATTGATGAACATAGTTAGATAGATCCACCCAGAAATAGACTCACGCTGAGAAGCCAGGCGTTGTTGACTGTTAACGAGTGTAGAGACCTTTGTTGGGCAGTCTGAGAAATAGGTTAGATTTGTTTAATTTCTTTTTTCGGCGAGAGAAATAGGTTAGATTTTTTTCCGGCAACCTAAATACATCTTGAGAGAGAGAGAGAGAGAGAGAGAGAGAGAGAGAGAGAGAGAGAGAGAGAGAGAGAGAGAGAGAGAGAGAGAGAGAGGAGAGAAGACAAGACAAGAGTGACAACAGTTTATTTCCTTAGGTCTCCGGCCCCTGAAAAGGGGAGAACATTATACATTATCATTTCCAGCATTCATATATAATGCATTGTCAAAACAAACAATCTAATACAGTAAATCAAGCGGTAAATGAACTACTCATTTTCTGATGTCATGTTTTCAGCGTAATGTTTACGAATGCGCATTGCATAAAATACAAACGCACCAAGATTCCTTGCGGTATGAATGGTATCACATCGCAACAAATTGTAACACTGCGGTCCAGTCAGTGGGCCACTGAGATACTTAACTCTAATGTTTTCATACAATGGGCAGAAGCAGGTCAAGTGTTTTTCATCTTCAAATTCGCCGCAGTAGTCACAGCCATCTGGAGTGTCACGGGAAAACAGGCTGCTAAATGCGGAATTATTTAGTGGCAACAAACCTAGGCGTAACTTCACCAGGTAATCTCTAAAACATTTTATATCAACAAACTCAAAGTACCTCTCAGACTCAAAAACATTTTTGAAATCTCGATATTTTGCATACATATCCTTTTGCAGTATAGATGCACTCCATTCCTGCTGATATATATCTGTAAGTCTTTGCTTAAATACTGAGATGAAAGCTCTGTCGCACCCAACGCCTTGTTGCAGCCAAACGTATCCGAAACAAAGGCTAAACAGAATGTTTCTGACACTAGTAGCCCAGCAGTTCTTTCCTCTTTCATCCATGTTGAATAGCATAGTGTATGCTTGCTTTGGAAGACGATCAGGATCCAATTTGAGGATTCTCAGCCAGTATCGCATACATCTGACCGCACTGTTAACATACAACGGGTAGCGGCCCGTTTCTCAGTACACAAACTTGTTGGGTACTTTGAGCGGGACATTCAAATAACGCTTGCAAGCAAATGTGTGAGCTCTTTCTACGTTACTCAGACGATGCAGTCCCCAAATTTCTGCTGAGTACAGAATTACAGGTTGTACTTGGGTGTCAAATATTAAAAAAAATTTTTTTTTGATATCTCACTCGATTTACCAATATATCTGACACACTCTACACAAGCACGTTATCCTTTTGCTGCCAGAACATCAACACCCTTCGTTACGCTCATTTTTGTGGTAAATGTGTACCCCAAATAAGTATATTCATTGACAACTTCGATATTCTTTCCATCGAGATGCCACTTTTTGTGTTTGCCCAAAAAGCCCCCTTTTCTGAATACCATGACTTTTGTTTTGTCAGTATTTATGTGGAGAAAAAGATCTTTGCAAGCTGAACTGAGCACATCGAGCTGGTTTTGGAGACCCCTTGGTGTATCAGATATGAGAACAATATCATCAGCAAAAAGCAGAAGAAATATTTCCACTAACCCTGGCAGTAGCTGAATATCATGCATACCCTGTTGTTCAACGGATGATGCAATTTCATTAATAAATAAGGAAAAGAGCATCGGACTCAATATACAGCCTTGTCTCAGTCCAGCCAGGCAGTCAAAGAACTCGGTCAGTCTGTCTCCTATTCTAACGCACGATACCACAGATTTATATATAGCACCAAGAGCATTCAGAAACTTCCAAGACAGTCCATTTTGACAGAGAATGTGGAAGAGTGGTCCACG
>OY757556.1:10276172-10288615 GCA_963584105.1 Alviniconcha strummeri
ACACAGTCTAACAGAGTTGCGTTTTTTCATGGTGAGAAGACAACAGTCTTACCGGCAGAGTTGCGTTTATCAACTGACCCAACATATATGAAAATTTTCTGCATGTCTTATCACATCACAATGTTCTTGCTACCAAGAAATTACAAAACACAATTAAGTTGTGTGTTACTCTTTCTTCAGGAATACAATGTCATTTACAATGATGATAACGGTCAGAGCAAAGCAATTCACACGTCTGGTTAGCCCAACTTATCAGCTGTCATTAGCGGCCAGGGGTTTCGGTTTCAGAGGGGAAGCGGTATGGGCAGATGTTGATAATCAGCACTACCTGTCAGCACTGTTGAGATAGCGGGACTCTGGCACAGTGAGACAATGTCCCGTTAGAATGTTGGGGTTGATTTGCTTCATTTTTATGCGTCTTTTGTACCAGACATTCCACTAGTCCACTCGGCACAGTGGACAAACGTGCACTGGTACACGCTCCGGAGAAAAAAGAAGAATTTAATTAAGTTTGCTACTGCTCAGTATGGACGAAGGATTTTCTGATGATGACATCTACTACAATATTGCTGCTTCTTTCATGTTAAATGAAGACAAAGGAGGTGTGAAAGGTAAGTGTACATTGAGTTATCATTCCATGTTCCTTCTTGTAGCTTTGATGCCATTAATCGTAGCTGCCATAGCAGCTCGAAGTCTGTTTTACCTATATTTTCATTTAACATTTTTTCATCAGTACCAACAGCAGAAGCATTTTTATGGTCAAAAGACATGCAAAAAAAAAAAAAAAAAATCTTTCGACACGTATAATTTAGGAACAAAATGGAATATTCTCACCATGAAATGCATCTAAAGTTGCAAGATATTTATGCTTTGCTAAATTGTTTTTACAGTTCAGCACAACAAAACAATCATGCGTAACACTTTACATATTTCCAAGAAACCATACCTTCAACATCACATGAACGGTACATCGTTAACATGTCATTTTGCTAACTCTTCAGAACAGGGACCTCAGGCACTGCAGAAAAGCACCAAACGCAAGCAAGTCTCTACAGAGGAGAAATTGGGCCAGACACAGTGGGATGAGTCTGACAGTGAACCCCTGGCAAAAGTGTTCCAGCCTATGAATGATGATGGTGATCTTTCATATCAACCTAGCTCAGGGACCAGTTCTTTGGATGACAATAGCCCAGACCACAATGAAAGGAAAACAAGACGTCTGAGGCATTCAAAAACTATCCGAAATGCAAAAAGCGCAAGTGTCCATCAAGCTTTGCTCCTTGAGAAAGAACGGCTGACCCATGCGACTCGCCTGGACAATCTCCTCCTTGCCAATGGTCTGAGGTGGGTGGATGTGCCTGCTGACGGCAACTGCTTCTTTGAAGCGTGCGCTACGACACTGCAACACCTCCATGCAGATGACATAAGAAGATGTCTCTGTTGCTGTTTGGAGGAGAACTTTGCCCTGTTTGCCGAGTTTCTATCTGTTTCCGACCAAGATGACCCAAATGAAAGGTATCTGCAGTATTTCCAAAATGTCGAAGAACTGCGACAGCCAGGGAAATGGAGTAATGATGCTGCTGATATGCTACCCTTGGCTCTTGCTTCATGGACGAATCAAACAGTGAGGATATACTCCAGCAGTCCGGTTCATCCAGTGGTGGACATTCACCCTGTCACTCGACCAGGAAGGTGATGACAAAATAATTAATGTGGCATTGCTGGAATTTCAAAATGCAGCCATCACCCATGCAAAACAGAACACACCCATTTACATCCCAAGTGGGTGGGACATCATACTGAGGATGGCTCGGCGACGGAAGAAGTACACTGTGGTACCCCTCAGTCACACATCATTCTACAACTTCAAGTCGGAAAGTCGCAGAGGTATCTATTCACAACACCTGGATAGACACATATGGGCGCAAAGTGAACTGGTTACAGATCCGCTTTATGCAGCTTCATAAAGGGCAAGAAGACTTCTTGTACTTCAAAACAAACTTCGATGAAGAAGAATTCCGCATCCTGCGTGTCACCAGTTCGGCGAAACGGAAAAGACCAAAGCCACTCAAAGACCTGCCAGTGTGCTACAAAGACAAGCTGCCCAATTCTGAGGCCAAAAAGAGAGACCTCCTGTCCCTTTGTACATCAGGAGTTATACCTGAAGAGCACCAGGACTTTTCCCACAAACTCTCATCGTCATCCTCTGTGGGTGGCAAGCTGCCTCAGCCTGACATAAACGATTCAGCCAGCACAGACACCAGTGACACAGATTACACAGACACAGACACAGACACACACACACACACACACACACACACACACACACACACACACACACACACACACACACACACACACACATTCACACACACACACACACACACACACACACACACACACACACACACACACACACACACACACACACACACAGCTGACAACAATTTTGTTGGTGTGTTATCACTGGCTTAGCAGCGGTTTCTTACACTGGGACTGAAACTGATTCAGTAATTACTTACGCGCATCAGTTCTTTAATTCTACCTCATACTTATGGCTCATAACGTGTACATTTCTCAAGGTTCATTTGGGTGTAATTTTACCGCAGTTTTTACCATTGTGGTGTGTGGTAGTTCTGCAGCTGGATTTACTCACAAAATTTGTGGAACACTGAGAGTGTAAGTCGTGTGAGTGGATCCATTCTCCTTCAGAACCTGACTGTAAACAATATTGCTGGCTGATGATGATAATTATTATGATTCCGTGGATATTCAGCTTAACATCAAATCGGTAAGCACTGAAAATTTCCTCTTGATTTGTTTGTTTGTGCTTTGTTTATTTTATTTATTTTATTTTTTGTCTGTTTTTGTTTTGTGCTTGTTTTTTTTTTCTTCTTGTTTTTTCTTTTTTTTTTTCTTTCTGTTTTTAACGTACTTTCTCACTTGATATTGGTGTTGTTGCATTAAACTTGTTGATGTAGTACTCTTGTCTTTCTGTATTTGATTTTCATCATCTTCATCTCAATACTCCATAGATATTTTCCTTTAAATTGTAGTATCAGAATGCTTGCGGTCTTAAGTAGACAAAACTGGCGTTCCGTCAGATGTTTACAGGACAATAAAAATGGGGGCTTTCGGGTATGTACACACTTTTGGCAGTCATTATTCAGCAATGAAATCGAGCCATTGCCTTTGCAGCAACTGCCTATCACCACATAGGCGGGATGGGCAGGCATCTAGCTGAGGGTGGGCAGACAAAAACAGACTGCGAGGACTGTGTGTCGCTCTCTGGCCAGCCCTGGCAGGCACGGTTCATTAAGCTTTCACCCAAAACACGCTGAGCCAAACATGGCTACCTGTCAGTAAACAGTGCTGGCTGGCTGTTTTTTCCCCCGAAGACCCCTCTAGCAGTAGTGCCAGAACTGACTAGCTGATACACATGTAGCTCACAGGCAATTTTTAAAAGGAAGTAAGGATGCTAGTGCTTCACTCTACTGCACACCTAAAGTAAATATATTTGCCAAGAATGTCTCGAAGTATGAATCATGAAGCCTGAATGGTGCAAAAGTTACAGCAATTCAAAACCTCCTTTTGCATTTTTCTCAAAACTGTCTCAAGTGCAGATAGACACTTCTGGCAGGCAACCCTCGAAACATTCTTCTACAAGCTTTGCGGATGGAAAAAGGTGAGGAAATTACCGCTTTCTGGGAGTGAGGAAATAACTACTTTTAAATACTGATGAGATGGTAGTTGAATTCTTGAGAGCATGACTGTTTAGAACTTAATGATCAGGAAACAGGAACTGCAATGGGTCTAAAGAGGTCTTTGTGTTTGAAACATTGCTGCATGTGTCACATCTTTCTGATGATGTGCTGTTCTGTTCTGTCACAGCTAGTTTGGAGGAAGACTCTGAGGGCAAGATCCACAGTGTGTATAAAGGTGAAAAGTGAGTGATCCCTTGATCTGGACTCTGTTCAGCACTTGAACTTTCCCAAGGCACTTGAGCATGTTTTTAGCTAAAGCTTCAGATTCATCCAGAGCTGGAGTTTATGTCATGTGTGTGTGTGAGTGAGAGTGTGTGTGTATGTGTGTGATATGTGAGTGTGTGTGTGAGTATGTGTGTGTGTGTGTGTGTGTGTGTGTGTGTGTGTGTGTGTGTGTGTGTGTGTGAGTGAGTGTGCGTGTGTGTGTGTGTGTGTGTTTGTGTGTGTGTGTGTGTGTGTGTGTGTGTGTGTGTGTGTGTGTGTGTGTGTGTGTGTGTGTGTGTGTGTGTGATGAATAAGGTACATTGCTATTGTTATTGTCAACTTGATGTATGTGGTCAGGATTATCACCACATTCATTTTAGATGTCGTGATACGTGGGTGAATTAGTTTTTTTAGTCCATTTTGCTCCTGGGCATAGGTCTCAAAAATCAGGTCACCATGTCCAGCTAATTGTGGCAAAGCTATAACACTGGGAATTTCTTGGACACTATAAGAGTAACACATTTTTACATTTGCATGATGATGATAACACTTTAAGCCAGCCAGCACTGTAAGTACACCACTTTGGTGGATATTCAAAAATGCGCTATGAAAAGCTAATCACTCATGTAGAATCAAATGCGAGTGCTCTGAGTCTGCTCAAGAGCGGAGAATAGGGCAATATAAAAGCGATCAACAACAATAATTCTTTCACAACATTTTCCATGGGTGACCTTGCCCCAAATTCAGTGTAGATGCTGATAAAGTACATAGATTAGCCCATGACCCAATTTCCAAGGTCATAGCTATGTCAGAAATGTGAAACCGGAAGTGTCAATTTTTAGTAGCCCAGCGGTGGGTACTTTCTGGTGATCCTGTAAATTTTGAGTAGCCCACTGGTAGGTACTTTCTGGTGATCCTGTAAATATTGAGTAGCCCACCAGTGGGCACTTTCTGGTGATCCTGTCAATATTGAGTAGCCCACCAGTGGGCACTTTCTGGTCATCCTGTAAATTTTGAGTAGCCCACCGGTCCCACCGATGGGTACTTTCTGGTGATCCAGCAAATTTTCTTTGCAGGAGTATACGCTTGAGTCACGTGGACCCGTCAAAGGCACACACCGTACAGGAAGGCAAGACCCCTAGTGATGTCCGCACCAGGGTAGATGTCTGCCTGGAGATGATAGAAGCCATCAAGCAGAATCGTGCTCCTTCAGGTGTCGCCATTGATAGCTCTAAGGTAAGTCCAGATGAAGGTTTGGTGCTCCAATGGGTGTCGCCCATTGACAGGTAAGTCTAGATTAAGGTATGGTGCTCAAATGGGTGTTGCCATTGACAACTCCAAGGTAAGTCTAGATGACGTTTGGTGCTCAAATGGGTGTCGCCATTGACAACTCCAACTAAGTCTAGATGAGGTTTGGTGCTCTAGTGGGTGTTGCCAGTGGCAGCTCTAAGGTAAGTTCAGATGAAGGTTTGGTGCTCAAATGGGTGTCACCATTGACAGGTCCAAGGTAAGTCTCAAGGATGCCTCAAAAAGATTGACACCGGCGCCTTTAAACAAGATCTCTCTCACGCTGTCTCACAAGTCAGTTCTATCAGTGACTACAATAACCATCTCTGTTCTGTCCTTGACAAGCACACCCCTTTCTGCCGTTGCAGTCCGTACAAGGAAGCCGACGCCCTGGTTCAGCAGTATTGCGGAGCAGTTCTGTGAGCTGTTTCGGGAGCGTCGGCAGGCGGAGAGACGATGGCTCAAATCTAAGGTCACAGTCCACAAACAGATATACAACTCCATTAAACAGATAGTAACAAACCTTGTAGATAAAGCCAAACAAGCCTACTACTCTGCTAAGATTCAGTCTAGCACAACCTGTAAATAGCTCTTTCAAAACTTCAACACCATCCTCGGCAAAAGCAGATCTTCACCTCTTCCTTCAACATTTGACTCTGACGACTTTCTGAATGTCTTTTCTGATTACTTCACTGAGAAAATCCGCACTATCAGAAACAATTTTCCTCCTCCAAACCCTAACTGCTTGCCCTGATACCTCCTTTGCTGGAAATCCCTTGCTAACTTTTGAGTCTGTCACTGATGAATTTGTCTTAAAAATAATCAACAGTGCATCTGCCAAGTCTTGTGAACTTGATCCCATTCCCACCACGCTTCTTTATGAAAACCTTGACATCCTCTTGCCGACAATCACGAACATCATCAACACATCTCTTACCACTGGCATTGTACCATGTGATCAGAAGACAGCCATCGTCAAACCTCTGTTGAAAAAGCCATCACTTGACAAAAACCTTTTGAAAAACTACCGTCCCATTTCTAACCTACCTTTTCTGTCCAAAATTCTTGAAAAAGTCGTTCTCCACAAACTTCTCTCCAATCTCCAAGAAAAGAACCTCAGCAATCCCTTTCAGTCAGCCTATCGAGCAGGATGCAGCACTGAGACCGTTTTGTTACGTATTGTAAACGATATTCTTTCCGCTCTGGACAATGACAACATTTTTGTTCTTCTTTTGTCGGATCTTTCTGCTGCTTTTGACACTCTTGACCACCAAATTCTCCTCTCCCAAATAATCTCTTTATCTCTAAATGATTCTGCCCATAACATACTGAACGATGTACTGATTTTTTAAATATATGGTCTTGTTGGAAGCTTCCTCTTGCTCTTCGTGAAAGTGTCTTTGATGGCTTCCTGGTGTCTGTCATCCTCACAAGTGTATTCTCTCCAACAGGTGGCATGGTAATGTGCTTCTCGAGCAGCCGAGTCAGTATCTTGTACCTTCAAAATGATGTGCTGATTTTTTTTTTGATTTTTTTTTTTTTTTTGGGGGGGGGGGGGATGGGGGCGGGGGGGGCTGCTTCTTTGGCAGATTCCTCAGCTGTTCTTGCCATACATTTGGCTACTGTTTTGAACATGCTGTTTCCTGGTATTTGAGTCTTTTCACAAAAAAGACATCTGTCACTGGGCAACAGCTAGCATTGTGGTTGCTAACGGATTTGCTATTCTCGCTTTTTGGAGGATCTTACATCACTCCCTTCTGATGGGTTCTTTTGTTTCAATTCTGCAGTCATTCATAAAGTAGCACAATGTGTGATTCCCATGCAGATTCGGTATATACTCATATATTTCATCCACCATATCAGGAATGGACCATTGTACATGTTTAAGTTATTTAGTTCTTGGATTTGTATGTCTCATCAACCGCAGAAGGTCACCTCAGGACAAATCACACAGTTTCTTCACACCAGTTTGAAACGCAAGGAACCAAAACACGAGCAAAAAGCTGACTCACTGTTCTACACAGAACACAATCAGTAGCAAACATCCCAGCCAAAACAGACAATAATTAGCACATATCACTATCTACATCTGCAAAAGATACTGCCAGACAGATTCCCTGTAACGCATTCAGTACAAAATTAAAGAACAATTGATCAGATCACAAGTATGTCTAAATCATCTTTTTGAGGCACAGTAACACACATTTTGGCGCCTATGTATATTCTGCAGGCACTCAACGTGAGAACCTGCTTAAATCAATTGATTATGAGAAGTGTGACCGTTTTTATTTCGCACGCTAACGCGGGAATTCGCTTCAGCCAAGACTAATGCAATTGAAAAGTATGGAGAGGATTTGGAAAAAATGAAGGTGAATGGACCAGGGAAGCGGAAATTAGGACAAGGAAGAAATTATGGCATTGACTAAGCATACTTAGCTATATTCTGACCTACTCTGTGCTTTTAAGGGAAAACATTTGTCAGCTCTGGGGGGTTTTTTTAAGAGAGGGGACCTTAATATTTCTGCGTTCGCAGTGCCCAATAACAAGGACACATTTAAGCCAAAGAGAAACGGACAGCTACAACATATACTGTTCAAACAATAAAATAATGTATGGAAATGGCCTTTTTTGTCATAATAAATGAGTTGCTAAGAGACAAGGTCGTTGCAATTTGGAATTCCATATAGTGCATTTATTAGAACCAGCACCACAGACACAAACAGCAACAGCTCACTTGCAGACAACCTGAACTGTGTACTTTGATGGTCAAGGTACCCAGATATTACCATGTAAAATCCCCGGGGGAGGGGGGGTATAGGCTGGATCATGGTCTAAGAGGGCAGGGCTGCAGAACATGCTCTGGGGTTTGAGGGCCTGTCTCACAAAGATGCTCAGGGGCTTGAGGGTCTGTCTCATGAAGATGGTCTGGGGTTTGAGGGCCTGTATCATGAAGGGGGTTTGAGGGCCTGTCTCATGAAAATGCTCTGGGGTTGGAGGGCCTGTCTCATGAAGATGCTCTGGTGTTTGAGGGCCTGTCTCATGAACATGCTCTGGGGTTTGAGGGCCTGTCTCATAAAGGGGGTTGAGGACCTGTCTCATGAACATGCTCTGGGGTTTGAGGACCTGTCTCATGAACATGCTCTGGGGTTTGAAGACCTGTCTCATGAACATGCTCTGGGGTTTGCGGGCCTGTCTCACAAAGATGCTAAGGGGCTTGAGGGTCTGTCTCATGAAGATGGTCTGGGGTTTGAGGGCCTGTATCATGAAGGGGGTTTGATGGCCTGTCTCATGAAAATGCTCTGGGGTTTGAGGGCCTGTCTCATGAAGATGCTCTGGTGTTTGAAGGCCTGTCTCATGAACATGCTCTGGGGTTTGAGGGCCTGTCTCATAAAGGGGGTTGAGGACCTGTCTCATGAACATGCTCTGGGGTTTGAGGGCCTGTCTCATGAACATGCTCTGGGGTTTGAGGACCTGTCTCATGAACATGCTCTGGGGTTTGAGGGCCTGTCTCATAAAGATGCTCTGGGGTTTGAGGGCCTGTCTCATGAAGGGGTTTGAGGACCTGTCTCATGAACATGCTCTGGGGTTTGAGGGCCTGTCTCATGAAAATGCTCTGGGGTTGGAGGGCCTGTCTCACGAACATGCTCTGGGGTTTGAGGGCCTAAATCATGAAGGGGGTTTGAGGATCTGTCTCATAAACATGCTCTGTGTTTTGAGGACCTGTCTCATAAACATGCTCTGGGGTTTGAGGGCCTGTCTCACAAAGATGCTCTGGAATTTGAGGGCCTGTCTCATGAACATGCTCAGGGGTTTGAGGGCTTGCATTAAGATGGGCAGTGATGGAAGCCATTTTAATGTTTCATGAATTGTGAGGGACAGTCACAAGACAGTATGCACAGACCACAACTTTTGAAGATGGAGAGCCGAAGCGGACTCATACCGAGGTCCATCTGCTTACCAGCCTTACCGCTAGGCCAAACAGGCTCACTGGGGGGGGGGGGGGGGGGGGGGGTATATGTATGAGAGTATATATATGGGGGGGGGGGGGATGAAAGAGTGTGTGGTACCTAAATGAAGTGTGTCAGAAAGTAAGCAAGAGTTACTATATAGTATCTTTAGAATATCACTGTGTGAGTAAACAACATTAATTAGGGTGTATGAATGTGTTAGCTTACACACATGTACATGGTTCTGTGTGTATAAGATATAGATCAAGTGAAATTAATTATCAGTATGGACACACACACACACACACACACACACACACACACACACACACACACACACACACACACACACACATATTGTTATACTCTCTCTCTCTCTCTCTCTCTCTCTCTCTCTCTCTCTCTCTCTCTCTCTCTCTCTCTCTCTCTCTCTCTCTCTCTCTCTATGTTTGTTGGCTGCAAATAAGTTTTTGTTTGTTTGTTTTTTACATAAAGTTCTATTGGTGCAACTTGCTGACACATGTTGTAAGCATGATAATTGTAAGATCAGTCTAATATCATTTATGTAAAAAGACTTTAAATAATTTTAAGGAAGAAGAATTCAACCAACCAAGCTACTTGCTGTAGACTTTGTAAACCTTTGTCGCAGGCCAAACCCAGCCCGCTTGGTCAGTACGCAGAAGGCGGACAGTTCACCCGGCTGAGCGAAGTGCTGGGAAAGGGGAACTGTGCAGGAGACATTGTGGTTGTCAAGGACAACAAGACTGATGCTGAACAAGCCATGAAGACGGTGAGCTGATGCAGAAAGATGTAGGCATCAACTTGTAGTGTACCACACACACTTTCGTAAGGTACCACACACACTTTTGTAAGGTACCACACACACTTTCATTCCACCCCCACCCCCCACCCCCATATATACTCTCATACATGCTGAAAGAATATTTATAACCTGTCTCGGCCTCATATAACCGTAATGGTTGACTGGGCATAAAACACCAAGTTACTTGTAATGAACCATTACCTAGTGTGAGCTCGAAGCACGCAACACAAAACAATACGGTGAAAAAAAGTGTAGACTTTGTCCCTTCACTTCTATGATGTCACTTGAAAACGACCCATAATAGTGTGAAATTTGAAGCCCTTAAGCTTTTCTGTCTTCTTTTTCGCACTGGCATGTGAAAGGACTTTCATCGAAAGGCACAGCATTGAAAGTAGACATTATAGGACTGGAAAATATACTGTTTGCAGGCACGTCCCTGCATCTTTCAGCCTGGAAATTTTGCAGGCTGGGACAGCGAAGGGGTTAAGTGAACAAAGAAACTGTACAAAGTATAGATATTCAAACAAAGAAACTGTACTAAGTATATATATTCAAACAAAGAAACTGTACTAAGTATATATATTCAAATACACCACAAGTCTCATTCAACAATTGCCCTATAACCCTACCGGTTGACTGGGCGTTAAAAAAACACTTACTTACTTACTGACTCATTGAACGTCAAAGTTGTGACAGTGGAACCCCTCTTTAAAGGCTGAAAGGTGAGGAGCCTGGAGCAACCATCCTGCTCACATCTGACACTGAAGTTTTCTCTCACAGTTCAAAAAGTCTCTTAAAACCATTCCCTTTACCTCTGCTTACTCTGGGCTGCTCTAATCCTGAGCTACTCTAATCCTGAGCTACTCTAATCCTCAGACAGACATCAGAAGCTGTATCAGTGTATATGTAAAAAATGTTTGGATAGGTTGCCGATGTTTTCACTGGTGATTAATGGAGACTAACTTGTAACCCAGAGATGGGGTGGTGCACTTATGAGCTTTCCTAAGCACGCCCCATCTGTATTGAACTAAACTGAACTGAAGTGAACTTGTTGATGTGATTTCCCATGAAAACCGTTTTCACAGAATGAGACAATAAATTCCTGGTTTATAGCTAGCCATGGGAATGTCAAGCTGATGCAAAGGCACATCACCTTTTGTGAGCATACTATTAATAACAGTAATAAATTGGTGTTTTATGCCCAGTCAACCAGTGCGGTTATATCAGGGTGAACCTTTAGTGAGCAAATCTTTGTGTGTGAATAATGTTACGCAACACTGTCTTAAAATTTTTTTTTATTATTTGTTAAATATCTTCTTGTGTTTGTTTTTGTCACTTCAGGTCCTGATCTCAGCATTCTCGACAGATGAGGTGCGTGCCTGGGTCGACCTCGGGGAGTCAGAATCCTTCCCCAGCCTGTACCTGTTCCGGCTGGAGGGCAACAAAGTCGTCTTCCACATGGAGAAACTAGAAAATGGTGAGATGGCTGTGGAATTCTCACCCAGAGTGTTTCTGCACAGACAAAGAAAGTCCACCCTAATGAAAGACCACCTTCAGGAGACCACCCTGGTAAAAGACCACCCTCAGAAGACCACCCTGATGAAACACCATCCTCAAAAGACCACCCTGAAGAAAGACCACCATGCAAAGACCACCCTGATTAAAGGCCACCCTCAAAAGACCACCTTGCTGAAAGACTACCCTCAAAAGACACCCATATGAAAGACCACCCTAAAGAGACTACTCTGATAAAAGACCATCCTAAAGATATCACCCCAGCAAAAGACCACCCTGATGAAAGACCACCCTGATAAAAGACCACCCTAAAGATACCACCTTGGGGAAGGACCACCATAAAGAGACCACCATTGTGAAAGACTACCCTCAAGAGACCACCTTGATGAAAGACCACCCTGATGAAAGACCACCCTCAAAAGACCACTTTGATTAAAGACCACCCTCAAGAGATCATCCTCATAAGGTACCACACTGATGAAAGACCTCTGATGAAAGACCACCCTCAAAAGACTCACCTTGATTAAAGACCACCCTTAAGAGACCATCCTGATGAGATACCATACTGATGAAAGACCACCCTCAAGAGACCACCCTGATTAAATATCACTGATGAAAGACCACCCTCAAGAGACCTCCCTCAAGAGACCACCCTGATGAAATGCCACCCTGATGAAAGACCACCCTAAAGAGACCGCCTTGATGAAAGACCACCCCGATGAAAGACCACCCTTAAGAGACCACCCTGATGAGAGATCACACCTCTTTTAGGACCACTTACCTCCAGCTGTACCCTTCTTCTTCTTTTGTCTAGTTTCCAGCTTCAGCAGTCTGAAGATTAGTTTGTATTGCATGTTGGAGTATTTGGGTGTTTCCATGATCTTCCAAACTCTCACATGGACT
>OY757556.1:10288815-10305542 GCA_963584105.1 Alviniconcha strummeri
TAAACTTGTTGACACTACGTTGCAGATTTCTTGCAGTTGGGTAAGCTCCGATTCTGTTACTGTAATGTGATTAGATTATAATACTAACTAGTAGCTGCTTCGTTGTGGATTTCTTGCAGTGGGTAAGCTCGATTCTGTTACTGTAATGTGATTAGATTATAATACTTAAACTAGTAGCTGCTTCGTTGTGGATTTCTGCAGTGGGTAAGCTCCTATTCTGTAAAGTGATTAGATTATAATACTAAACTTGTAGAAGCTTCATTGTAGATTTCTTGCAGTGGGTAAGCTCCT
The DNA here is from genome assembly GCA_963584105.1 of Alviniconcha strummeri. NCBI lineage: Eukaryota > Metazoa > Mollusca > Gastropoda > Provannidae > Alviniconcha > Alviniconcha strummeri. Next base: position 10,289,107 of record OY757556.1, read on the forward strand.
AAAAGTCCTATTCTGTAATGTGATTAGATTATTATACTAAACTTGTAGCAGCTTCATTGTGGATTTCTTGCAGTGGGTAAGCTCCTAATCTGTAATGTGATCAGATTATAATACTAAACTTGTAGACGCTTCGTTGTGGATTTCTTGCAGTGGGTAAGCTCCTATTCTGTAATGTCATTAGGTTATAATACTAAACTTGTAGCAGCTTCATTGTGGATTTCTTGCAATGGGTAATCGCCTATTCTGTAATGTGCCTAGATTATAGTACTAAACTTGTAGAAGCTTCATTGTGGATTTCTTGCAATGGGTAAGCTCCTGTTCTCTAATGTGATTTGCTTATAAATATACTAAGTAATATAGTGTGCTTGGGCATGGCAAAGAGTGGAGATTGGCACGGAAAGTCTCCTTGTTGAAGATTTGTGAAATCTGTCGCATGATGTGTGCTGTGCATTGTGGTATAGATGTCAATTTACAAATTTCAGTGGATGAGAAAGCTTCAGTAGGGAGTTGAAATTGCCTATTGCAAACTTTTGGTGTCCAAAAACAAAGTAACAAATGTGTGCACACACACACACACACACACACACACACACACACACACACACACACACACACACACACACACACACAACAACAACAACAACAACAACAACAATAACAAAACGAAAATGAACAAGACAAAAGCAAACAGACAAAACAAAACCAGCAGCAAAGTGAGGGGTGGTAGGGTGCTTTGCAACTGGCTGGTGCAGAAAACTTATGTCAAACAAAATAATTGACTAACACTAGTATAGTAACAGGAACACATTCTTTTGTCTTTCACTAAGCGGATTCATGTGTTTCCCCAAATGGATGAATGATTCTTTTTCTCTACTTCACCAAAAGGATTCACTATATCACTATACTGTATTTATCATCTGTGATGTCTACCGCTCTGTCAGACTGTCATCACTATGGTGATTCTTTCTCTACTTGACCAAGTGGATTCACTATACTGTATTCATGGTCAGTGGTGTCTACCGCTTGATGGCAGGACCTCTGTATAAACACTCACACAGGCACGGTTGTTAGCAAATGCTCCAGAAGTGAGCGTGACTGTCTGTAAGTGAGCATTGTCGGTGTTGTCAAATAGGGATCGCTTGCTGGTGAACATTGTTGGATTGTTACAACGTGATTGTTAGGCATACACAAAATTTGCCCTGTGTCCCTTCTGGCTCTGTCTGTTGGGTGTCCTAAGACCTAACAAAGAAGAAAAGAAAAAAGAAGGTAAAATACTAAAAATGAACGCAAAGGAAATGGATCACAAAGCAAGTCTGCGTCTTTTGCTGTAGTACGGAAACACGGTGGAACTGTTGTAAAAGTGGCATAATGTGTTTTAACAGTGCACACACAAAATATGCAACAAAAAGATGCAAGGGGTTTACTGGGCAGGTAGGGATTTAGTTGGGGGGAGGGGGGGGGGGGGGGGGGAGAAATAAAAACTGGAAATCTTTCAAATGTTCTTTTTGTGTTCTCTGATGACAACTAAACAATCACATTCACATATGCTCTTTTTGTGTTAAATCTGATATTAGTGATAACAACTAAACCATCACAGATGCCTGTTTTGTGTTCTCTGATAGCCACTGAACCATCAGACATGTTCTTTTCCATCACAGATGCTCTTTTTGTGCTCTCTGATAACTAAACCATTCACAGATGCTCTTTTTGTGTTCTCTGTCTCTGATAACCCAACTATTCAAAGATGCTGTTTTTGTGTTTTTTGATAACTAAACTATTACAGATGTTCTTTTTGTGTTCTCTGATAGCAACTGAACCATCGCACATGTTCTTTTTGTGTTCTCAGATAACTAAACAATCACAGATACTCTTTTTGTGTTCTCTGATAGCAGCTGAACCATCACAGAGGCTTTTTTTGTGTGTTCTCTGATATTGATAACAACTAAACAATCACAGATGCTCTTTTTGTGTTCTCTGATAACAACTGAACCATCACAGATGCTCTTTTTGTGTTCTCTGATAGCAACTGAACCATTGTACATGTTCTTTTTGTGTTCTCTGATAACAACTAAGTCACAGATGCTCTTTTTGTATTCTCTGATAGCAGCTGAACCATCACAGATGCTCTTTTTGTGTTCTCTGATAGCCACTGAACCGTCACATATATCTCTCTTTGTGTTCTCTGATAACAGCTGAAGCGTGGCACTTGTGGATTGTTGTTTTTTTGTGCTGGGTAACAACAGCTGGACCATCAGAGCAGCACTGCACTCAGAGTATAACCTTGGACATGGTAGTAAAAGGATGCACATCCCAAATTGTACTCGTGAATGGCATGAGGTCTCACAACAGGTGAGTGACACAGCTTTGCCATCGGCGTTGGAAACGACGGACTGCCAATAATAAATGAAGTAATAATGATAATAATCAGTGCATTTGTGATGCTCCGAGTCCCTCTGTGACAAACCATATGTGTGAGGCTCTGCTCAAAGCACTATACACGAAACATTACAACAAGACACAATTTAATAATGCATTACATATTTTTACTGTATCCCCCCCCCCCCCCCCGCAAACCCCTACACACAATTGCACTTGGCTGAGGCGGGATGGGGCTAGCTGCATCTACTGGCATGCAGTTTCATGTCATCATCGCTTTGTCAGCTTCTCAACCAGGCCACAGCACTGTGTTCTAGACAGCAGAGGATGTACAGTGGAAAGCGAGCCGCATTCAGTTCTGGTCCAGAGCTGAGCTGAGGGTGGCTCACATCTATCCTGGGACAGCCAAGTGTCAACACAGAATCCCACGCCAACTCCAGAAAGTTTGCTGCTGTAATTGTCACCAATGGCAGTTGTGCCAGGGTTAAATCTGAAACATTTGCCATACACATGCGTATATAGTTGCATATATATTATATATAATATAAATACTTATATATTGGGTGAACCAATCCAATGATAATTTGCCACAGGCATTAATTTACTGATTGCTTGTCTGTTTCAGGTCCCCTCCAGGTCCCTAGAGAGGACAGCGCCATCATCTCCTTCAGGACGCGTCCCAGCACTGCACGCCATCTTCCCCCATCGTCTGCCCTTGGCGTGGCTTCATGAGGTCTATTCTCCCGCCATCTGCAGCATCCTCTCCAAAGTGTTGGCCAGACCCACCAAAATCTTACTCCTCAATCTGTATTGTCGTTCCTGCCGCAGCTGTGTGAATTGTCTTCTGTGGCTGGGAGCAGTCTCTTAGAGTGACAGAATCCCATTTTGCAAAATTTAATGTAGTCGTCAGTCAGCCCTTTTGTTTCCTGAAGTTGGTGATGGATGAATTTCCTGTCTGGCATACTTCATAAGTGGTTTGGCAGTGGTCATTTGATCGCTTGATTCAAAAACTGGTTATCAGTCGGGACATACAGTTTTGTGTCTCGTGTTGTTCTTGGGTCCAGAGCGATGGTACAAAGCATGAAATGTGCGTTTTCTTCATGGGTGGAACGACTGTTGGCTCTGCAGACTGTTCTTTCATCCAATGAAAACTCCTGACAACAGCGACAAAGTTCAGCACGATCTCGCAAGCTGGAACCAGAGGCTACGAGTCTGAAAGTAGCGTGGCTGGTTTCAGCGGAAACTTTTTTTTTTAATCAAAAAGAGTGGAAAACGGGGGAATTTACCACGCAACGCCTCTTCCTCACTTGCACATCTTTCCTGGGGCGATGGCAAGCGCCATGAGAGTCAAATGCCATCTTCATGACATCCAAGTCCACAAATCCGCCGTTCACCCTGATCACAGCCAAGGGGGAGACTACCTCCATGACCCTGAAGGAAGAGGGAAGTATGAGGTGAATGGGAACTATGCCATCAACCCAGAGCTGGTCGAGTCACCTGGTCCGCTAGGGGCGAGGCCTGTGTGCTCCTGCAGCGGCAGTCCTGACCAGATGGAGGAAGCGATGACAACGACGGCGGCTTCGGCTCTTCCCAATGGAGTGACGGGAAAGGTGCACAGCAGTGAGAAGAGTCATGTGACCTTCTCCATGTTGAAGGAGGAGGAGGAGGAGGGGGCGGGTGATCCAGACACCCTCAGACACGGTGCTAGCAAGGTGAGGGTGAGCGGGGAGGTGGGCAAGAGCAAGGGCAGAGGCGGAGGGCACTGCCAGAGGTCAAAGGAGGTGATGGAGAAGTTCCCTGCGCTCAGCCATGTGATCGAGGAGCAGCCCACCTCCCCGCACATCCTGGAGCGAAGCAACTCCTACTCCACTGTGGAGAGGTCATTAACGAGGGACCTCTTGTCACAGATGAAAGAGGCGCTGTCTCTGGGTCACGCAGCCAAGGAGGACCCCCCGGGTCAGTCACTTGACCCAGACCTCCCTCCTTCCAGTGCAGACACCGACGTAGATGCGAAGGACACTGACAATGTCACCGGCGCTGTCAGTGACAGTGACGACCGGTGCCCCACAGATGCAGACAAAGCAGCAACCTCTGAATCGGAACCTGAGCATAACGATGTCTCAAAGTCCTCAGAGGACGAGACAGTTCCAGACATATCTCTCCCTGCAGCGATTTCCAAAAAGGCACTGTGTTTACCCAGGCCCTTTCGATTCAAAGACCGCAAATCTAAAGACAGCGAGAAAGTGACTGATAAGCCCCCGCTGGGCCCCTCGGCGTTGAGGGGTGGCAAGGGCAGGGCTCCGCCCCCGCGGCAGTCGTGGCTCCTGAGGTTGTTCGAGTCCAAACTGTTTGACATGTCTATAGCCATCTCATATCTCTTCAACTCAAAGGAGCCGGGCGTTCAGACTTACTTAGGTGAGCCTTAGAGAGGGAAAGAGAGTGAGGGAGAGAGAGAGAGTGTGGTGGAGAGAATGGTGGTGGTGGTGGTGGGGGGGGGGTGAAAGTGAGAGAGTGTTTGTGTGTGTGTGTGTGTAGTAGAGCTGTGACTGATTAATTGTGTGCTTGCGTATGAGTATGACTGTGATTGTGTGTGTGACTGTGAGTGTAAATTCATTAATAGTATGAGTGTGTGTGTGTGAGAGAGAGAGAGAGAGAGTGTGTGTGTGTGTGTATGAATGATTATAAAGATTGTGTGTGTGTGAGAGAGAGAGAGAGAGAGAGAGAGAGAGAGAGAGAGAGAGAGAGAGAGAGAGAGAGAGAGAGAGTGTGTGTATGAATGATCATAAAAATTGAGTGTGTGTGTGTGTGTGTGTGTGTGTGTGTGTGTGTGTGTGTGTGTGTGTGTAGTAGTAGTAGTAGTAGAGCTGTGACTGATTAATTGTGTGCTTGTGTATGAGTATGACTGTGATTGTGTGTGTGACTGTGAGTGTAAATTCATTAATAGTATGAGCGTGTGTGTGTGTGTGTGTGTGTGTGTGTGTGTGAGAGAGAGAGAGAGAGAGAGAGAGAGAGTGTGTGTGTATGAATGATTATAAAAATTGAGTGTGTGTGTGTGTGTGTGTGTGTGTGTGTGTGTGTGTGTGTGTGTGTGTGTGTGTGTGTGTGTGTGTAGTAGAGCTGTGACTGATTAATTGTGTGCTTGTGTATGAGTATGACTGTGATTATGTGTGTGACTGTGAGTGTAAGTTCATTAATAGTGTGTGTGTGTGTGTGTGTGTGTGTGTGTGTGAGAGAGAGAGAGAGAGAGAGAGAGAGAGAGAGAGAGAGAGAGAGAGAGAGAGAGAGAGAGAGAGCGTGTGTGTGTGTGTGAATGATTATAAAGATTGTGTGTGTGTGTGTGAGAGAGAGAGAGAGTGTGTGTATGAATGATTATAAAAATTGAGTGTGTGTGTGTGTGTGTAGTAGAGCTGTGACTGATTAATTGTGTGCTTGTGTATGAGTATGACTATGATTATGTGTGTGACTGTGAGTGTAAATTCATTAGTAGTATGTGTGTGAGTGAGAGAGAGAGAGAGAGAGAGAGAGTGAGATTGTGTTTGCATACGTTGTAATTTTGTGTTCATATCAGCATGTGTTTTTGTATACTGTATGACTGGTGGGTGTTTTTTTTAAGTGTAGGAATGAGTGAGTTTGTGTGTGCGTACATGTGTCAGTGTGTGTGTCAAACTCCAACAAGCACTGGTTTACGACAGCCTTCCTTCAACCACTGCCGTATTTAGTTATGCCATAGGTTCCTGAAAACTGTCAGCTAACGAGTAGTTTTTTGTTGGTGTTCAAACAGTAGTTTGTTAGTTTATGTCACAAACAACTCAAATTATGTCAGATGTTTGTTTTATGTTGCCTTGTTCAGTTGTTGCTTACGCCAGTTCAAACAAAACCAAAATTGTTTGAATCAAGACGGAACTCTTTTTTTTCTTTTACCCGGGGTGGATGCATGTTTACATGTGTGCTTGGGCGTTGGGTTGCTGCCACAATCTTATCAGTACCCAAACCTTTCGGAGGGCGCTGATCGCATCAATAGACAGCTGCGCAGAGATAAAGAGGGCCCCTTGAGTGGCGTAACTAAATCTGGCAGAGTTTGGAGGAGCGTGTGTGTGTGTGTGTGTGTGACTGTGTGTGTGTGTGTGACTCTGTGTGTGTGTGTGTGTAAATTAATCTGTATATAATTTATAGTATAAGTATGACTGTGTCACAGTGTGTATGAATGTATGACTGTATAGTTTTACATGTGTGTTTATATAAATTTTATATAATAATATTAATATGCGTGGGTACATGCACTCACGCATACTCTATACATACAGGTTTGTGTTTCTTATTCAGATCTTTTTATTTTATTTCTTTTTTTACTGTTGATCTTGTGTTGCAAAGTGACTGTGTGAATATTGAAGGTGAGATGATAGTGAGTGCTGCTCTAGGTCCTACTACTTGTAATAAGTATACTACTAACACATGGTTCCCATTCATGCCTTCATTTTTCAACTGTTTGCACTGAAGCTAAAAGTAGGACGTATAACATGATTAATTTCACAGATACAGTGATCGTGGTATCACCATCAGTATCAGTTGATGCTGATTCAGTGATTGTTTTGTACGTAAAGTTAAGAATAGATGTGCTGACAAATTACATTGTTGTGACTGTGTGAGTGTGTCAGTCACTCACTGCATAATGACTCATGTAACTTGTAAGGCACGTAGGGCATTGAAAAATAACACTGCATAATGACTCATGTAACTTGTAAGGCACGTAGGGCATTGAAAAATAACACTGTGTAATGACTCATGTAACTTGTAAGGCATGTAGGGCATTGAAAAATACTGACCTTGCATTTGATACATTTTCAGCAACATTACGAATTAATAGCAGTCATTTTTACAGTGCTGTATCTTGCCAACAAGGGTGAGCACACGGCACTTTACCAGATCAACAGAAATGTATACAAAATCTAAAAGCTCTAGTGAAACCTGCTGGTGTTGGATAAGCTGACTTCTTCGTAGATACAGTGAAATTCTCATCCCTGTAAAACAGATCTAGGGAAATGTACTCACCAGCGGGACGAAACACAAGGAAACAATAGTGCACAAGTACTTTCACGACAGAAATTGTCTTCTTCGGGTCAAGAAGACAGACAACAAAAGAAGAAGGAAGCAAAGAAGCGGACAGACAAGAAGGAGCTGATCTGTCTTCTTCTTTGCTTCCTTCTTCTTCTTGTCCTCTTCTTTGCTTGCTTCTTCTTTTGTTGTCCATCTTCTTGCACCTGAAGAGGACAACTTTTGCTGAAAGCGCGCTTGCATAACACACAAGCACAATTACGGCAAAAATCGTCTTCTTGCGTTTTGTGGCATTGGTGAGTAGTTTTCCTAGATCTGTTCTATTTCGTCAACCTCACCAACAGTTGTTTGCTCATTCCTCTCATCCCTATGTACAGCTTCCATTTCCACCACCATTTTACACCCCCCCCCCCCCCAACTCCCCACCTTGGGGGGGGGGGGGGGCAACCCTCCACCTCACACTTGCACAGGAAGGGGGGGGGGCAAACCCCCCACCTGCCCCCTGTGCCCCCCCACTCCACTCTTCCCCAGTCATTATGGATCACTGTAGGACATGTTTCTGTGTTAAAAAGGTGCATTTTTGTGTTGAACAGCTCTCGTGGATAATGATACGTTTAACTTGAGGGTTTTTATTAAGTGGGTGGTAAATCAGTAAATGGCACCCTGATACACAGTGCGGGCATTTTGTGTGGCAGGCAATCGCATGTTCAGCTTTTCGGAGGAGGAAACAGATTTTTACCTGCCCCAGCTGCTCAACATGTACATTCACATGCATGATGTTGCTGAGGCTGTTCATCCGTACCTCCTTCACAGGTAACTGGACATTGTGTGTGTGTGTGTGTGTGTGTGTGTGTGTGTGTGTGTGTGTGTGTGTGTGTGTGTGTGTGTGTGTGTGTGTATAGTACATGTGTGTGTTGTAACTAAGTTGTGTAATATCTCTTTTTCTCTCTCCCTTCCTCTCTTCCACTCTTTATCTGTCTCTCTTTTTCTGTGGTGCCACAGATTATGAGAAGGTATGAAGGCACAAAAAAACTCTGACGTGACACTAAAGGAAAATTCTGAATGTCTAATGCATGGAAGACATTTCCTTACCACACAAACAGTGTGTAACTGTTTGGCTTGCACAGTTGCAGTGTTACCAGAGGCAGTGTTTTCATTCTACTATTCTAGTGTTATTGTACAGAGAATGTCTTCAAAATATTGCCAGGGCAGCAAAAACTGGGTAAGTTTAAGTGTACAGGTACATGAATGACTTTGTATTGTCTGCATGCATGCCTCATTCACGGACAGTTGAGAAGCAATGTTAATGTACGTGAAATACTGTTATTAACATAGAACTTGCATTCATAATTGGAGATATGGTGCACAAGTTCCTTTTTGTCCCCAGGTGCCGGAACACAGTGGAGTTTTCCGTCAATGCTGCCTGGCTACTGGATGCCTTCTCCTCGGACTGCCTTAAGCCTAACTGGAAGAACTCCCAGGGCGTCAAGCTGAAGAACATGATCCTGAATGAAGAACTGAGGTAGGCACCTCATTTTTGGGGTGGTGGACAGACCAGGAGATGTTTTCGGCTGGTGGTTAGGCTGAGAGATGTTTGGGGTTGGCGGTTAGGCTGAGAGATGTTTTGGACTGCTGGTTGGGTTGAGAGATGTTTTGGTCTGGTGGGCAGATCAGGAGATGTTTTGGGCTGGTAGGCAGATCAGGAGATGTTTTGGGCTGGTGGACAGATCAGGAGATGTTTTGGGCTGGTGGACAGATCAGGATATGTTTTAGGCTGGTGGACATACCAAGAGATGTTTTGGACTGGTAGTTGGGTTGAGAGATGTTTTGGACTGATGGTTGGGTTGAGAGATATTTTGGACTGATGGTTGGGTTGAGAGATGCTTTGGACTGGTGGTTGGGTTGAGAGATGCTTTGGACTGGTGGTTGGGTTGAGAGATGCTTTGAACTGGTGGTTGGGTTGAGAGATGCTTTGGACTGGTGGTTGGGTTGAGAGATGTTTTGGACTGATGGTTGGGTTGAGAGATGTTTTGGACTGGTGCAGTGGTGGTTGGGTTGAGAGATGCTTTGGACTGGTGGTTGGGTTGAGAGATGCTTTGGACTGGTGGTTGGGTTGAGAGATGTTTTGGACTGATGGTTGGGTTGAGAGATGTTTTGGACTGGTGGTTGGGTTGAGAGATGTTTGGGGCTGGTGGGTAGATAAGGATATATTTTGGGCTGGTGGGTGGGTTGAGAGATGCTTTGGGCTGGTCGGCAGATCAGGAGATGTTTTGGACTGATGGTTGGGTTGAGAGATGTTTGAACTGGTGGGTAGATCAGGAGATATTTTAGGCTGGTGGTTGGGTTGAGAGATGTTTGGAGCTGGTGAGCAGATCAGATGTTTTGGGCTGGGTAATGTTTGGGTTGAGATGTTGAGAAATGTTTTGGGCTAATGGGCAGATCAGGAGATGTTTGGGGCTTTTGAATAGGTCAGGAGATGTTGTGTGCTGGTGGTTGTATTGAGAGAGTTTTTATATATCTTTTTTTTGGGGGGTGGGTGGGTGGCAGATCGGGAGATGTTTGGGGCTGATGGTTTGGGTTAAGAGGTGTTTTGGGTTGTTAGAGGACATTAATAATTAATACGGACAGCTTGGGTCTTGGAGGATCTGAAATGTTGCAGGGCTGGAAACACAACTTCTGGACACAAAGCAGATGCTATGCAGTATCAGTGTCAGTAACTAGCACTTGAGTGTTGGGTTGGGACATGATGTAACCTGTTGCTTGATTCTTGGGTGTTCCAGGCCGACGTCAATTCCCAGTTTCATTAGCAATCTGTCCAGCCCCACTGGACTGGCCCTTCCCAACTTGTCCACCTCCCCACCCTCCGCCAAGAAGACTCATCATCGCTCACGCTCTGAAGCCACAGGTGAGGCCTAGCAAGTGAGAGAGAGAGAGAGAGAGAGGAAGGAAGTGTAAATTTGTTGAGGAAGCAAAAACTTTCCGCATTCACACAATCACAGCATATGCTCACTGCGCTTACAAAGGGAGAAGGTGATAAACAACTTTATTCTGACACCCAGTCCGCTGTGCAGGTTGTGTTGATCAGGGGTAAGCCTCGGGACAGCTCTGCTCGAGTTTAAGGATGGGTGGAAAAACCAACAACCTCCCACTGTCTTGAAAGTGCGGATGGTTTCCTGCAGGGGAGGGCTGATAGGATCTCGGAGTAGCAGGTCAGAACGTTTGCAAGCTAAAGCTGTTGCTTTTGAAATGTCTACGGATCAGAACCCCACAATGCCTGAGGGATTGTATTGATCATCTGCATACAGCGAGGCACAGTTGTGTGTGTGTGTGCCTGTGCCTGTGTGTGTGTGTGAGACCAGGTGCTTAGTGAGAGGTTAGGTGTGTTTGTAATAGCTGGTATTAGCTGAAGAAAGAGTAGAAGATTGCGTGTATCGAGCCGTGTACGTGCATGCCTGTGTACATGTGTGTCGTGTCACTGTGTGGGAATGGGTGTGTGAGTATGTGCATGTTTGTGCATGCTGGTGCATGTGCATGATGTGTGCATGCATATGTGCATGTGTGTGCGTGCATGTGTGTGTGTGTGTGTGTGTGTGTGCACACTTGCAAGCATGAATGGACACATACTAGCAGTAGCACAAAGGTGGGAGTGTGCGTGTTGTGTACGAGGCATGCATAATTAAAGGAGAACCAAAGCAACAAAATGTCACCAGCCCTGTTGATAGGAATAGATTTTTTTGTTTTTAAAGTAGACACCCAGCAGTTTTTCACTTAACATCTGGTCTAGTTTGTTAAAAACCAGCATTTGAAAATCATGAAAACATGCCCCTGACATTTTGTGCCCAACAGTTGTAAAATCCTGCCCCTGAAGGGGACATTTTGTGCACAACAGTTGTGAAAACAGGGTTTTGTGCACAACAGTTGTGAAAACTTGCCACTGATGGGGACTGTTTCGTGCCCAACAGTCATGAAAATGTGCCCCTGAGGGGGACATTTTGTGCCCAACAGTTGTGAAAATGTGCCCCTGAGGGGGCTGTTTCATGCCCAGTACTCTGTATGAATGTCAGTGAAGAGGGCCATGTGTGGTGAAAGTATCAAATATACATCAGGAGCCAACCTTTGTCTGCCCTTCATGGCTGTACCAAATCTGAAGCAAAGGGGTACAGAGTCTCTGTTGTATAAATGTTGATAGCACAACCAAATCAAGTCTGTACATGATGAGAAAGAAAGAAAAGAAAAGAAAAAAGAGAGAGAGAGAGAAAGAGAGCCACATTTTGTGCATTTTCATGCCGACTTGTGTTTTTGCTTCTGTTCCCCTTTTAAGTAAAATTTGTGGGCACCTTGTGCACTAGTAAGCACATGTGTTACGTATGACTGTGTAGCTAAAGTTACTGCGTGTGACTGTAGTGCATATTTTGCTGTTGAGTGAGGAGTTTGGGTTGGGTCAAGTTACATGCTATCCCAACTCACATGCACACCTATGACACTTTCTCTGTCTGTCCCTTCAAACCTCCATAAACATTCCCCAGATGTTTTTCTGCCTTGTCAGTAGATTAGAGTAGCATTTTTGGTAGGTTTGAAAGGTTTGTGTGTCTTCTGTGTGTCACTGTCAGCTGTGATGCATGTGTTGATAAGGTGTATACTATGTGCTGTTAGTGTTAGTATTAATGTTATCATTACATAATTTGTCTATTTCTGTTTGAATTTGTCTATTTCTGTTTGTTTCTGTTTCTGTGTCCCCCACCCCACATTTTTGTGCCTACGCAAAGTGCATGGTGTGGTGTCATCCTTGCCCCATTGGAAGTGCACCTTTCAGTAGCTATGATTTTTATTGCAAGAGTCAGAGGTCAGGAGCTGTGTCAAAGAAGAAGGGGGGGGAGGTCCCTGGGCTCGGCCCACTCCCCATCCATCCCTAATACAGTAATAGTCCCTACGGTCCCTGTGGATGTAACGTGACATTGATCGAATGAACGAAATTACAGGAGTCATAAAAAATAATTAGTGACTGCCTAGTTCAAACAAAAATGCCCACATTTGCCAGCAAGCACAATAACAAAGTCCACACTGGCGTCTCGCCCTTGATGGGGATGGCTGTAATGATAGAGAGAGGGGCAAACACACACGTACATGCGCGCGCACACACACACACACACACACACAAACACACACACACATATATTTTCTCTCTCTCTGATAGCATGACCAGCTTGACCCAGGGGTAAGGCGTTTTAGGCTGGTAAGCAGAAGGACCTTGGCTTGATTCCACTTGGGCAGAAGTTGTGGTTTGTGGATACTGTCTTGTGACTTTGTCCCTCACCGTTAATGAAACATTAAAATATCTCTCATCACTGCCCATCTTCATGCAGGGGTCATTCTGGTGGTGACAGTGAGTGCAGTGTTAGGTATAATATAGTCGCCCTCTTCCCCCACCTCTGGGGTTCTCAATTCCCACCAGTATACCTGTTTGGAAATGGCTCAGTGTTAAACAAATGTAAGCAAATGATTGCAGTAGCAAAGGACCTGTCTTATGGGTATTAGTGATATTTTTGCTAGTTAGACATGTTTAGTATGTGTGTATGTGCATGTGTGCGTGCATGCTTGTGTGTGTGTGTGTGCATGCGCACATGTGTGTGTGTGTGTGTGTTTGTATTGATCTTTACTGCTAGTAAGCTAGACATGAGTGTTTTGTGTGTGTACGTACTGTGACTGTTGTTAATGTGTGCGTGTGTGTGTATTGATCTTTACTGCTACGTAAGCTAGACATGAGTGTTTTGTGTGCGTGCATTCCGTGACTGTTGTTAACGCTATGTTGGTTGCCCTTCAGCATTCACAGACTCCATGCTGTTGGCGGCAATGCCAGAAAAGCCCAGGCCGCGTAAGAACAAGTCCAAACTGTCGGCTAGCGTGGGCAGACTAGACAGTAGGAATAGTTTTATGGAAATTGTGTCTTTTTTGTTTGTTTCTTTTTTGTTTCAAATTGGTTTGGTTCAAATTTGTTCTGTTCTTTCAATGGGGGTTTATAATTATACTTTCCTTGCTGGTTTGGTTGGGGGGGGGGGGGGGGGGGAATTTAAACTATTAAAAAAATCTAATAAAATAATTACTGTTAACTTTCCTTCATGGATTTTGGGGGAAGTTTTCATACCTGGATCATATAATATATATATTATATAATATGGTTTTTTGTTTGTTTTGTTTGTTTCGTTTTTGTAAAGTACTGGGGATTGTTTTGCATCTGTTCAGCCATTATTTTTCTTTCCCATTTATGCATGTTGCCGTGGGCTTGGCTTTAATATACTGCTGTGTGAGTCCTGTTTACTTTTAACTTGGACTTTCTCTTTGCTTTGTTTTTAAAAAAGTTGGCTTCTGCTTTTGGATTTTGGGTAAGGGGGGGTGGGGGTGAGGTGGGGAGCCCAGAGTTGCCTTTTCATTTGATAATACATCAGGTAACTTTTTAGTGCGTGCGTGTGGTTGTCAATAATATGCCCAGTTATAAGTAAGTAAATTACTAACTTGATGTCTTGCGCTCAGTCAACCAGCCCAGTCATAACTATATAAGGCAAAGGCAACGTTTGGTGCCTGTGTCTTTGATAGGACTTGTTGACAGATAAGTCTTTGGGTGCCTATGCATGCAGTGTGTATGTGTGTCTGTCTGTGCATGAGATTGAGAGTGTACATTTGTGTGTGTGTGTGTGTGTGTGTGTGTGTGTGTGTGTGTGTGTGTGTGTGTGTGTGTGTGTGTGTGTGTATGCATGGGCTTTGTGTGTGTGTGTGTGTGTGTGTGTGTGTGTGTGACTGTGAGGTAACTTGTGTAAATGGTGTGTTCTCATATAGAGGAATGTATGGCAGCACAGGTACGTGTATGCCAGGGTATATTATATACGTGTATATTTACCTTGCCTTTGGCCTTCATGCATTCTTTATTTTTTTGACACGTTTTTTTAAATAATATACAGTGGGGTCAGTGCCATGTGTGATATATATTTTGTGTATGGTGATGTGCATTTATTTTTGTATTGTATTTGATTATATGAGATAACAAAATAATAATAATATGATAATGGTGATAAATAATGGGACAGTCTAGCACAACACAAAGCACTTTCCAACAAACAATGTGATAGCATTTGGTAAGACAAAAGGTCGTAGGTAGCAAATGGATCGTTGTCTCTGTCACTGTCTCTCTGTGTTACTGTTAGTCTGCTTGCCTGCCTTCCCACTCTCCTCTGTCTCTGTCTCCCTCCTGAACTCGAACTCAGAAACTTTATTTTCCAAGGATTGTTGTTTAGGTTCGTTTAAATGTGTCTAACAACTAGCCCTTGCTAAACTACCGATCAAGTGAAAAATGGAGAAAAAGGATAAACTTTTTAAACTTGATTAATATTTAAACGGGATAAACAATATAGAAGCAAGTAAAATGTAATACCACCACTACTAATAGTAATAAACAGGGACAACATCTCTTTTGAGAGAGAGAGAGAGAGAGAGAGAGAGAGAGAGAGCTCAGACTGGAGAGGAACCTTAGGGGAAGAATGTGAAAATAGGTGATTATAGTATTCAGAGAGAGAGAGAGATGACTTTGGGGGCTGACTGACCAGCTAGAGAAATGGATATTTGCACATTCTACATCTGCATTTCTGTGAGGACTGCCCACTTTATATCTGTCTTTGCTTTTCGCTTTCTTCTTTCTTTCTTCTTCTTTTTTAAATTGTTTTTTTAATTAGCAGTTGTTGTTTTTTGCCTCATAGTGTTCTTGAAAAAAGAAAACAAAAAAAGACCTTTATACATTTATTTTGACATTTGTAATGTGATGCCAATTTATGTTGCGTGCTGTAAAAAAATAAAAATAAAATAAAATAAATACTGGCAGCAGTAGTGAATTATTACAGAGTCAGGGTATTCAGCAGATGGATATTTGGCCATAATTTCCTCCCACTTGTCACAACATCAATCCCTGACATCATTAAACATTCATCTAGCCTCCCCCCAGGGCCCAGTTCGGTGTGACGCAAATAGATGTTACTACGTCATGTAGGCGGCCCAAGGGATGAAAGACTGACCTCTGAAATGAATCCATCCATCATCCCACTGAGTTACACCACCAGCCGGCCACTGGCAGGACCAACTGTGAGGGTTTTATTTTTAGCTGTTTGGCTGGGAGTTCGTTCATTTGCAGCTACCCCTACCCCATTTGTTCACCACCACCACCCCCACCCCCACCACCCCCACACACACACACTCCCCCTTCCCCAAAGTAGAAGTACCCTTTCTGTCTCATGCTGCTGAAGGAAAGAGAAGTCTGCAGGCGATGTGTGCACTGATTGTGTTGTGTTCACACCATCTCTGTACTGTGTCTGTCCGTCTGGCTGGCTATCAGTCTGCCATTTCTCTCTCCATCTGGGTACTCGCACTTCATGTCTGTCTGTCTGTGTCCTCCCTCTCTGTACTCTGTCGCCCTGTAGGTCTGTCTGTCGGTCTCAGTTCTCCCTCTCTCCCTCTCTGTACTCTCTCTCCCAGTATATCTGTCTGTCGGGCTGTGTCCTCGCTCTCTCTGTGTACTCTCTCCCTGTCTGTCTGTCTGTCTCTGTCTCCCTCTGTTTATCTCTGTACTCTTCCTGCCTGTCTGTCTGTCTGTCTCTGTTCTCCCTCTCTTTATCTCTGTACTCTCTCTCCCTGTTTGTCTGTTGGTCTCTGCCCTCCCTTTCTTTGTCTGTGTACTCTTCCTGCCTGTATCAGTGTATGTCTGTCGGTCTCAGTCCTCTCTCTCTTTATCTCTGTACTCTCTCTCCCTGTAGGTCAGTCTCTGTCCTCCCTCTCGCCATCTCTGTACTCTGTCTCCCTGTCTGTCTGTATGTCTCTGTCCTCCCCTCTCTTTATCTGTGTACTCTTCCTGTCTGTATGTTTGTCGGTCTTTGTCCTCGCTCTCTCCATCTCTGTACTCCCAGTCCCTGTAGGTCGGTCTTTGTCCTCCCTCTCTCCCTCTCTGTACTCTCTCCATCTCTGTACTCTCT
>OY757556.1:10305742-10315742 GCA_963584105.1 Alviniconcha strummeri
TATTCAAAGGAGCAAACTGTTCCACAACACTTGTTGACAACATTTAGTGATAGAGTAACGTCATCAAGATTCCTGTGGCAAATATGTGATGAAAATATTGACGAGGACAGTTGTTCAGTGTGTTCTCACTGCAAGGAACAGAATAAGGGTGGCAGGCCAAAAAAGGCTAAAAGGGGAAGAAAGGCAAGAAATGTACAGGATGATGTAAACCCTTCACATCAAGAAAGTCTTGAGTTTCAACCCAACATGTGTTCCACACCTCAGAGGACACAGCGGTCAAGTGGAGTTTCAAATGATTTGGGGTTAGGAGACCAAAAGTGTTCACAATTTTCATGTGAGTCAAGTCCACTGCTGCTGCATGGTGATCAGTCATCATCCGCTGTTTACAACCCATCACCGACAGAAAGGCCAGTGCCAGCTCATTGTGAAATGTTACCTGCTTCAAGTACTTCTGATGTACACTTAGAACAAAAAGGATCATCATCAACCTGGATTTGCACCAGCAACCCTGATATTCAGGCGCATGCATTTGCATATCAAGAGACTTTCGAGACACCGAAGAAAAGAAGAAAACTTGACACTTCCGCGGAAATATCTCTCAGTGAAAATGTGTCAGCTTCAAATGTGGCTAGTTCTACAACTTCATGTAGCCTTTGTACATTCAAATCAGCAACCATAGAAGAATGTCTCGCTAAGAAAAAGAGTGACCAGTTGTCAAGAGAAGAGGAGAAACTGTTTACATGGTTAGCTAAAAGGAAACTATACAATTCCAAGGACAGATCTATTCTGAAATGCAAAACTGGAGGGCAGCCAATTATATTTCATAGAGTGCCTACAGCCAGAAAATCAGCTGATGTAAAATCACCACTCAAAAAACGAAGAGCAAAGGTAGTCGAGAAAGTTTGCAGACAAATGACAGGAGGTGATGAAGAAACAGAAATAAAACAGTATGCAAAGCTGTACAAAAGGATGCCAGCAACTAAAAAAGACAAACTTTTTCATCTCACTGGTTGCAAAAGAAAAGTTGTGGTGAACAGAAAAACTGGACTGGCAATGAAATCATTATGTGGACTTACAACAATGCAGTACAGATTGCAGAGGAAAATACTGCGAAAATCAGGAATAACCTTTGCAAGTGAATGCTCTGAACAAAAAGAATTACAAGAACATATTGTACAAGACAGTATCGTGGTTGAAGACAGACAATTGTTTTTTACAGATGAGTCATCAGCTACAGGGCAATCGCTCAAAGAGACACCCGTTGTGTATGTCAGGGACTTGTGCAGTTTTGTGTCAGACTTGCTGGACAAGTACAGTGAACAACAGCTGTTGGATTTCCATGATGGTAAAATACCAGAGGACCAGATTTGGGTGAAAATTGGTGGTGACCATGGTGGTGATAGTTTCAAGTTATGTCTCCAGATTGTAAACGTTAAATCGCCAAACTCAAGACACAATACGTTCATGGTAACTATGTTTAACGGAAAAGACACTGCTGAAAATCTTCGGAGAGCTCTGTGGCACTATCGCCATCAAGTGTACAAACTGAAGAAACTAAAGTGGATGGGGAAATGCATAAAAGTGTTTTTATTCGGTGACTACGACTTTCAGTGCAAAGTATTTGGGTTGTCTGGTGCTGCAGGCACCCATCACTTTCTCTTTGCTTTGTTTTTAAAAAGTTGGCTTCTGCTTTTGGATTTTGGGTAAGGGGGGTGGGGGTGAGGTGGGGAGCCCAGAGTTGCCTTTTCATTTGATAATACATCACGTAACTTTTTAGTGTGTGCGTGTGGTTGTCAATAATATGCCCAGTTATAAGTAAGTAAATTACTAACTTGATGTCTTGTGCTCAGTCAACCAGCCCCAGTTATAACTATATAAGGCAAAGGCAACGATTGGTGCCTGTGTCTTTGATAGGACTTGTTGACAGATAAGTCTTTGGGTGGCCTATGCATGCAGTGTGTATGTGTGTCTGTCTGTGCATGAGATTGAGAGTGTACATTTGTGTGTGTGTGTGTGTGTGTGTGTGTATGTATGTATGCATGGGCTTTGTGTGTGTGTGTGTGTGTGTGTGTGTGTGTGTGTGTGTGTGTGTGTGTGTGTGTGTGTGACTGTGAGGTAACTTGTGTAAATGGTGTGTTCTCATATAGAGGAATGTATGGCAGCACAGGTACGTGTATGCCAGGGTATATTATATACGTATATATTTACCTTGCCTTTGGCCTTCATGCATTCTTTTTTTTTTTGACACGTTTTTTTAAATAATATACAGTGGGGTCAGTGCCATGTGTGATATATATTTTGTGTATGGTGATGTGCATTTATTTTTGTATTGTATTTGATTATATGAGATAACAAAATAATAATAATATGATAATGGTGATAAATAATGGGACAGTCTAGCACAACACAAAGCACTTTCCAACAAACAATGTGATAGCATTTGGTAAGACAAAAGGTCGTAGGTAGCAAATGGATCATTGTCTCTGTCACTGTCTCTCTGTGTTACTGTTAGTCTGCTTGCCTGCCTTCCCACTCTCCTCTGTCTCTGTCTCCTTCCTGAACTCGAACTCAGAAACTTTATTTTCCAAGGATTGTTGTTTAGGTTCGTTTAAATGTGTCTAACAACTAGTCCTTGCTAAACTACCGATCAAGTGAAAAATGGAGAAAAAGGATAAACTTTTAAAACTTGATTAATATTTAAACGGGATAAACAATATAGAAGCAGGTAAAATGTAATACCACCACTACTAATAGTAATAAACAGGGACAACATCTCTTTTGAGAGAGAGAGAGAGAGAGAGAGAGAGAGAGAGAGAGCTCAGACTGGAGAGGAACCTTAGGGGAAGAATGTGAAAATAGGTGATTATAGTATTCAGAGAGAGAGAGAGATGACTTTGGGGGCTGACTGACCAGCTAGAGAAATGGATATTTGCACATTCTACATCTGCATTTCTGTGAGGACTGCTCACTTTATATCTGTCTTTGCTTTTTGCTTTCTTCTTTCTTTCTTCTTCTTTTTTAAATTGTTTTTTTTAATTAGCAGTTGTTGTTTTTTTGCCTCATAGTGTTCTTGAAAAAAGAAAACAAAAAAGACATTTATACATTTATTTTGACATTTGTAATGTGATGCCAATTTATGTTGTGTGCTGTAAAAAAATAAAAATAAAAATAAAAACTGGCAGCAGTAGTGAATTATTACAGAGTCAGGGTGTTCAGCAGATGGATATTTGGCCATAATTTCCTCCCACTTGTCACAACATCAATCCCGGACATCATTAAACATTCATCTAGCCTCCCCCCAGGGCCCAGTTCGGTGTGACGCAAATAGATGTTACTACGTCATGTAGGCGGCCCAAGGGATGAAAGACTGACCTCTGAAATGAATCCATCCATCATCCCACTGAGTTACACCACCAGCCGGCCACTGGCAGGACCAACTGTGAGGGTTTTATTTTTAGCTGTTTGGCTGGAGTTCGTTCATTTGCAGCTACCCCTACCCCATTTGTTCACCACCACCACCACCACCACCCCACACACACACACTCCCCCTTCCCCAAAGTAGAAGTACCGTTTCTGTCTCATGCTGCTGAAGGAAAGAGAAGTCTGCAGGCGATGTGTGCACTGATTGTGTTGTGTTCACACCATCTCTGTACTGTGTCTGTCCGTCTGGCTGGCTATCAGTCTGCCATTTCTCTCTCCATCTGGGTACTCGCACTTCATGTCTGTCTGTCTGTGTCCTCCCTCTCTGTACTCTGTCTCCCTGTAGGTCTGTCTGTCGGTCTCAGTTCTCCCTCTCTCCCTCTCTGTACTCTCTCTCCCAGTATATCTGTCTGTCGGGCTGTGTCCTCGCTCTCTCTGTGTACTCTCTCCCTGTAGGTCTGTCTGTCTCTGTCCTCCCTCTGTTTATCTCTGTACTCTCCCTGCCTGTCTGTCTGTCGGTCTCTGTTCTCCCTCTCTTTATCTCTGTACTCTCTCTCCCTGTTTGTCTGTTGGTCTCTGCCCTCCCTTTCTTTGTCTGTGTACTCTTCCTGCCTGTATCAGTGTATGTCTGTCGATCTCAGTCCTCTCTCTCTCTTTATCTCTGTACTCTCTCTCCCTGTAGGTCAGTCTCTGTCCTCCCTCTCGCCATCTCTGTACTCTATCTCCCTGTCTGTCTGTATGTCTCTGTCCTCCCTCTCTTTATCTGTGTACTCTTCCTGTCTGTATGTTTGTCGGTCTTTGTCCTCGCTCTGTCCATCTCTGTACTCTCAGTCCTTGTAGGTCGGTCTTTGTCCTCCCTCTCTCCATCTCTGTACTCTCTCCATCTCTGTACTCTCTCCATGTCTGTCTGTTTGTCGGTCTCACTCAATGTCTACCTCTCTCTCTCCACACACACACACACACACACACACACACACACACACACACACACACACACACACACACACACACACACACACACACACACACCCGCACCCCACCACCAGCCGGCCCCCCAACTCCTTCATCTCAGAGATATTGAATGTGGCAGGCTGGCTTAAGGAGGACTCCCCAGTCAATAGGTGTAGGCCACCAGGACACACCTTGTGTGGACCAGTTCAATAAAGATGCCCCCCCCCCCCCCCCACACACACACACCCTGTTGTCTTTACCAGCACACCAGGGCTTTGTAGTGGGGACAGCTGACAGCTGGAGCCCCCCCCCCCTTCACCCCTCCCTCCACCTCCACCAACCAGTTAGTGAGTTAGATATTTGGTAACTTGGAAATGGGGGGGGGGGGGGGGGGGGGGGGGGGGGAGAATGGAAATGCATGGATGGTTGGTATGTAGTAATAGGATAGATGGGGGTGGGGATGAAAATGCATGGATGTTAGTGTATGTGTGTATATATATATATATATAGAAAATGGGGGGGGGGGGGGGATGTATGGACAGTTAGTATGTAGAAATATGACATATGGGGGGGGGGGGGGGGGGAATGACAATGCATGGTTAGTATATATATATAGAGAGAGAGAAATAGGACAAGGGGAGGGGCGGGGAGATGCAGGGATGGTTAGCTTAATATATATAATTGATTTTGTGAGAAATGATGAGGGAAGCTTGTTATTTGTGTGTGTGTGTGTGTCCCTCCCCCCTCCTCCCACCCTCTTTTGTTTCTTCTCTCCTCCCTCAAAACTGTTGTTTTGGCAGAAGTTAGAATTGACCCTTGATTAATACATGGGTATTACTTAGTATTTGAATTGACTGATGACATTATATATGACTGATTTAGTATTAGAATTGACTCTTGGCATATTGGAGTATTAGTAACATGATGCAGTTGAAAAACCACCTTGACAGGAAGCTACAGTCTTTAATGACCACCGTTGTCTGAAGGCTTTCCCTTCAGACTTTTGAATATGTGAACTCCAGACAAGGGCCGCCTTCCTTTCAAGGCCGTTTCCGCTTGAAATTTAGGGTGATTCTTAAAAAAGGAGAGCCACTGTAGTGTTAGTGTATATATAATTATTATACCATTATACCATCAGCATCAATGTTGTTGTTGGGTGTGTGTGTGTTATTGGGTTTTTTTTTTTTTTTGGGGGGGGGGGGGGGGGGGGGCATTTAACAGAAGAGAAGGGGATATACTAGAAGACTGGTTCCAAACTTCACTGAATTTTTGGCAAAAGATGGGTCATGAGGGCAGATGTAAATGATCCTATGAAATGAGAATTCTGACAGCCAACGGATGGTGTGGTTCCTATAGAGTTGTGAGCAAAACTATAGAACTGTGAGCAAAACTAAAATCAGATGCAGTAGGGTCATAAAAGAATCTTCACTGTCTTTTTCTTTAATTAATTTTTGTTGTTGTGTTGCTGTGTGAACGTTAGGCCATATGGCTGGTGTGCTGTGGAGGATGTGTTGGAACTCTGTAACCAAAAGGCTTACAAATTCTGCCATGATTTATATGCTGTTGCCACCGTCAGCTTTCACCAGATACCACACTTTGTGCTGACAGCCAGTTAGCAAGTCTGCTGCCTGTTTCTCTGCCACAGATACCACACTTTGTGCTGACAGCCAGTTAGCAAGTCTGCTGCCTGTTTCTCTGCCACAGATACCACACTTTGTGCTGACAGCCAGTTAGCAAGTCTGCTGCCTGTTTCTCTGCCATGTGTGTATCAGAAGTGTTGCATTGTCCAGCGCTTCTGTGTTGCTTTCGGGTCCACTGGGAATGGCTTTTGCTTGGAAGCTGCACTTTGACTAAGCACCAAGAGAACATCGCATATAAAATGACCATTAAAGGCGTGAGATCAGACACGTGTTTTAATTCATAACGGTCAGGAAAGCTTAATCTCTTTTGGAATAAACATAATCAGTCAGTTTCTAACATTGGTTGTGTTGATCAGAACTCACATTCCTGGACCATGTATCACTATACAGCTTATTTAATCTGTTTCTAGAGAGTCGTCAAATCGGAATAAGAAAAAACATGTTTGTCATGTCAGTTTACACTCAGCAGGAGACTTATAAAAAGTGTCCCGATCGCTGAGTCAGTGCATTCTAAACTAACTTGACAGATTGTCTGGCTTGCCAATCTTTAGCCTATTGTACCCAGCTGTTTTAACAGTTTGTGGGTCTGTTTAACCCGTTCACTGCCCTGCTTGCTGCACAGTCAGTCTGAAAACGACCTATAAAAGTGCCATATTTTGAAACCATTAAGGCCTTTTCGCCCCCTTTGTATGAGCACGTGAAAGGACTTCTATCAAAATGCACAGTAGTGAAAGTAGATTTGTTATAGGGTCCATCAGATATACTGTTTGGAGGCGTGTATGCGTGCACTTTTCAGCCTGGAAATCATACAGGCTGGAGCAGTAAAGGGGTTAAAGAGGAAACTCAGCTTGAACATGATTGATCCGACCTCCAGTCACCTATGACACATATGCCACTGCACACCCCAGTAAGGCTGTAAGACATTAATTGACAACAAAATGACCAAAAAAGCATTGTAGAATGTAATGAAGATGTTAGTTGCGCACTCTGCAGTTTGGTTTGGTTCTTGGGGTGATGGGTGATTGGTTGAATTGTAGGTTAAGTTCAGTTCGCACAGCCATTTGGTTAGTGGACAACTGTTTCATGTTAGTAAGGATGGTGGACAAAAGTTTGCATTTGAATCCGACTTTTGCTTTGGATCTTAATTTGGGTACATGTTATAAGTACCTCACAAAATTTGTGGTTTTGTTCATGGCAACAAAATGGAAAGACACTTCAAGTGTAGGTTTTGCTCACATTTTCTGTTTTAGTTTTATAGCACTCAGCACAATAAATGCACAGCTTTATGACATGATCAGCACCTTGAATGGCGCAGTTTGCAGCTGTTATACTTAATATATTGATTTTTCAGCTGATCGTATGAACAGATACGTATGCAACGTTATATTACCTCATGGGATCATATAATCTAATACGCAGTCACTGAGTTGATCCATGCAAAGTCAAAACTATTGTGTTAGTCCATTCAAAGTCAAAACTATTGTGTTAGTTCTAGGTACATTCTCTTGACCTGTGTGTGTGTGTGTGTGTGAGTGTGTGTGTGTGTGTGTGTGTGTGTGAGAGAGAGAGAGTCAGAGTCTGCCTGTCTCTGTCTGTCTGTCTGTGATGGCAGTGTGTAACTATGTCATTTCTATCTAGATATTTCACTCTAGTGTTTAGAACTCCAGTTGCAGTCTTTGCCTACAGCTTTCTGCCTGTCTCTGTCTGTCTGTCTGTGATGGCAGTGTGTATCTATGTCATTTCTATCTAGATATTTCACTCTAGTGTTTAGAACTCCAGTTGCAGTCTTTGCCTACAGCTGGAGCTGCTGTACATCGTTCACGCATAGACTTACAGTGACGTACCTACTATGAATAAATTGTAATGCGTGCGCGCACAGGGGTGATAATAATAGCAGTCATTACTATAGTGCTGTGTATCGCCAACAAGGGTGAGCATACTACACTTTACAAGATCCATATAAATGTATAATATATATGTTAAAACCTAAATAAAATTAAAAATTAAAAAAATCAGCAATTAACAACTTGCTTGTTTTTTTCTGCGTAATTACTTCTTTTTTTTCGCCCAGTCAACCATTGCAGTTATATCAGGGCAAAGTTTTTTTCTACACTTTGACCTAAAATAAAAAATTATTGTTATATAGTCATAGTATTGTGTTCCTCACACACCATCCCCGCACACAGTTTTTTGAAGGCATGGAAAGATTGAACGTGACAGATGTTGGAAGGGAGTGAATTCCATTGCTTTGGAACACAGCAGCTTGATGAGTTGATGCTTAATGTCCTCAGATGTCATTTGACATATTAGGGACAAGTTGTGACCAATGCCGAAGCACGGTTCAATAAAAGCCACATACATAAGGTGTATGCGTGTTTAGCTGTAACCTGCCACCTGCACTTTTTGGCAGAATGACCGGGATTTTTTACGTGCTACTGTGGTAACACGGGGGTGGAACGGATACCGAAATAAGAGTCAGCACAGAAAGTCGACCCTGGAGAAGGAAATTCTCCCGCCGTTCCAGCAGGGATTCGAACCCGCGACCTTTCAATCACGAGTCCGGCGCTCTAACCACTGAGCTATCCCCGCCCCCTGCGCTTGCTGTCTTGATCTGTTGCTTCTCTCGCCATCGGCCATTCACACTGGCAGTGACGTACATACTGTGAATGAACTGTAATGCACAAGTACGCACAGTGCACACACAGAGACAAACTTTATGTACAGTAGAAGGGTTGGGGGAGGTGGGATGACGTCAAAACCTTGCCAAGTGATCAATTAGCCCAGCTGTCTTCCACCCACAATCGATACCAATGACAGAAATAACACAGGTCACGGACAGCACATCTGCACACGTGCAGTAGTTGCCGAACTTGACCTCTTTCTGTGTCAAGGGCCTGCTAATGTTCTGGTTCGGATCAACAAGTGAACAAGTCCGGGTTGAGGCAGGCTCTTAAGCCGGCTTCCAGATCCATTTTACAAGGATTACACAACTGTGAGGCTTCCCTTAGCTTGATTGAGAAAGAAGATCTAGCTGCGTGTGTTCTTTATCCATTGGCCGAGATCCACAATCTTTGATGGTAATTAGCTTTGTTAAGAGGAGCGTCTTGGTTTCAGAGTTTTAATTGCGTTCTACTTCTTCTTTTCTTCTTCTTCTTCCTCTTTTCTCCCTCTTCTTCTTTTTCATTTGCTTTCTCCTCTTCATTTTAAAGCTCTTCTTCTTCTTCCTTCTTTTCTTCTTCCTTCTCTTTTCTTCCTCTTCTTTTTCTTCTTATTCCTCTTCTCCTTCTTTTAGTTGTTAGGTTTTTTGACTGAACGTAAACTACAATCCTTGTAAAATAAAGTTTTCAAATTTGAGTTCTCTCCCCCCCCCCCCCCCCCCCCCCCCCCAAGTAATATTGGGTGTAAGTTTTAAATCAATTCTCTTTTGCAAAGAATGAGGTGTTGTGAGTTTGTCTGAGCTTACTTCCCCTCCCTTGCAAATAAATACAAGAAGTCCTTATCCCATTTCTTCACATCTCACTCGCAGTGTTGTCTCACCTTGCTGAACTCGCGTTGCCCACAGTAGTGTACAGGGAGGTCCTCATACCATTTCTTCATGTCTCACTCCTGGTGTTGTCTCGCCTCTCTGAACTCACGTTGTCCACAGTTGTGTGCAGGGAGGTCCTCATCCCATTTCTTCACGTCTCACTCGCAGTGTTGTCTCACCTTGCTGAACTTGTGTTGCCCACAGTTGTCTGTATGGAAGTCTTTAACCCTGCCCTGACAACATCATAATTTTGACTGTTCATGCATGCTCAGAGGAAGCCAGTTTCTGAAAAATTGAATGTTTCTAATTGGTATAACCTGTCTCTGAGACTTGTGGGAGGGAACTGCATCAGCAGATAGAGACTATTTTCGGAAGGGATTGCATCAGCAGATAGAGTCTTTTCGGAAGGGATTGCATCAGCAGACAGAGTCTTTTCGGAAGGGATTGCATCGGCAGATAGAGA
>OY757556.1:10318242-10320742 GCA_963584105.1 Alviniconcha strummeri
CAGGGTTGTTCATGAAACACAGTGAGAGCACGTCGGCGTTGACTGCACCGGGATCTGCTGCTGGGGACTTGGCGTCCGGCCGTGCCTTCGACAACGGATGCAAATGTATGCAGAGTTCAGAGGCCGTCCTCAACAGCCTGACTGGGCGGCAAACGCCTTGTCAGTGCAATGTAAGCATTCAGTTCATTCTTGCTTTCCCGCTGTGTCCATTCCATTTGTTTCAGTGGATTCCATGTGTGTGTTTCAGAAAGGAAATGGAGCCAGGTGTTTGCTAGTAGTGTAGATGTCTAGTGGTAGTAGTGTAGATGTCTGTGTAGTATTGGACCGGTTACTGTGATTATCGGACCGGTTTCCGTGAACCACTTTCGCCACTGTATAGATGTCACACACCGGGTTTTTTTGGGTTTTTTTTTAGTGCGATCACTGGACGCCTTTTGTATCAGCGTATCAGTGCTGCCAGTTTTATATCCGTGATGCCGTTTGCATGAACAGTGGATGTCAGGAACTGTCTGCCCCTCGACTTCGTAGAATGTGCTGTGGTGACTGGTCCACCCCACCACAGCGGCACTGATGTGCTGTGATGACTGGTCCACCCCACCACAGTGGTACTAAGCAGATACTGAAATTACAATTTTTGTCTGAAGCTTGCCTTGAGACTGCGGTGTCACTGTGCCGGGTGAAATGACGGGCCTCTGTGTTTGTGTGTCCCCAGGCTCCTCGACTGCAGCCGGAAGTGGAGTTTGTCCAGGCGCTCATGAACATCGGCAAGAAGCTGCAGAACCTGCCCACCAAGGAACTCCGAAGTGAGTGGTTCTCACCCCCCCACCCCCCCCACCCCTTTTTCTTCTTCTTCTTTTTCTCCAAGCTAGAATAGGGAAGATGATCAGGAGGAGATGCGGGGGGAGGGGTGGGGGGGTAATTGTTGGTTTGAAAATGTCCTAAGTGTAAGTTGTTGATTAGGAGTTATGTACTATTGTTAGGACTTGAGGAGTGGTTAGGAAGTCTTGAGAGATTGTTGTGGGGGTCTTGAGAGGTTGTTGTGGGGGTCTTGAGAGGTTGTTGTGGGGGTCTTGAGAGGTTGTTGTGGGGGTCTTGAGAGGTTGTTGTGGGGGTCTTGAGAGGTTGTTGTGGGGGTCTTGAGAGATTGTTGTGGGGGACTTGAGAGGTTGTTGTGGGGGTCTTGAGAGGTTGTGTGTGGGGGTCTTGAAGGATTGTTGTGGGGGTCTTGAGAGGTTGTTGTGGGGGTCTTGAGAGGTTGTTGTGGGGGTCTTGAGATTTTGTTGTGGGGGTCTTGAAGGATTGTTGTGGGGGTCTTGAGAGGTTGTTGTGGGGGTCTTGAGAGGTTGTTGTGGGGGTCTTGAGATTTTGTTGTGGGGGTCTTGAAGGATTGTTGTGGGGGTCTTGAGAGGTTGTTGTGGGGGTCTTGAGAGGTTGTTGTGGGGGTCTTGAAGGATTGTTGTGGGGGTCTTGAAGGATTGTTGTGGGGGTCTTGAGAGGTTGTTGTGGGGGTCTTGAAGGATTGTTGTGGGGGTCTTGAAGGATTGTTGTGGGGGTCTTGAGATTTTGTTGTGGGGGTCTTGAAGGATTGTTGTGGGGGTTTTGAGAGGTTGTTGTGGGGGTCTTGAGAGGTTGTTGTGGGGGTCTTGAGAGGTTGTTGTGGGGGTCTTGAGAGGTGGTTGTGGGGTTCTTGAGAGGTTGTTATGGGGGTCTTGTAAAGTTGTAGCGTGGGCTTGACAGGTTGTTGTGGGATCTTGAGGTTGTAGTGGGAATCCTGGCCGCTTGTAGTGGTGCTGTGTTCATTTCTTCACTGTGTTCCAGCATCGCGGTTGATTGCGGAGCTAGCCATGCTGAACCTCAACTTGCCGGCGCGGGTGTGGCTGCCGGTGGCAGAGAACTACAACCACCACGTGGTGCGCATCCCCCACACCCAGGCCGTCGTCCTCAACTCCAAGGAGAAGGTTGGCCTGCACGTGCTTGTTGACTGCCGTTGGGCTTTTGAGGCTGGTTAAGTGTAGCTGTGACTATATCATATGGGTTTCGTGTGTATATATATATGCTCTGCTGATTTGGGGTCTGAGTCTGTATAGGTTTTACATCTATCGCTGTTGATATAACTGCCTCTGTATGGGTTGGGTATGTCTGTTGGTGGTTTTGGGTCTGAGTCTGTATAGGTTTTACATCTGTCGCTGTAGATATAGCTGCCTCTGTATGGGTTGGGTATGTCTGTGGGTGAATGGGGTGGGGTGGGGGCAGCTCAGCATTGCCTCTGTAAACATTTGTTATGTCCGTTGCTGATTTCTTGGATAAAGCTGAATATAGCTACACTGCCTCAATAGGCGTGGTATGTTTGCTGTTGATTTTTAGAGGCAGCTAAACAAGTGAGGCATTGAATTCCCTCTTTGAAGATATGTGCTTGCCATTTCTCCATGCAATTCTGCAGGGTTTTTTGCTGACCCAACAACGTTTTGGGGAGATCCTGACTGACTACCCACTGTGGGGT
>OY757556.1:10325742-10341979 GCA_963584105.1 Alviniconcha strummeri
CTTGTCTTGTCTAGATTATGGTCTACCAGGCCCTGAAACAGCTGCAGATCAGTCTGGTCTTGTCTTGTCTAGTTTGTGGTCTGCCAGGTTCTGAAACAGCTGCAGATCAGTCTGGTCTTGTCTTGTCTAGTTTGTGGTCTGCCAGGTTCTGAAACAGCTGCAAATCAGTCTTGTCTTGTCTAGCTTGTGGTCTGCCAGGTGCTGAAACAGCTACAGTGCAATCTGGTCTTGTCTAGCTTGTAGTCTACCAGGTCCTGAAACAGCCGCAGGTCAGTCTGGTCTCATCTAGCTTGTGGTCTACCAGGTCCTGATAGTGTCTAGCGTGATCACTGATCCTGTCTTGTCTGGTCTGATTTTGTCTTGTTTAGTCTGGTCCGGTCTTGGTGTTAAGCTTGGAGATGGAAAGAGTAAATTTAGGGTCTGGCGCATCTTGGGTTAAAACAGGTACAGGTTGCTGGTGTATATATTGTATCAGAATATCAGATGAATGTGTCTGTCAGTCCTTCAGTGTTGGAAAAAAAGAAGAAGAAAAAAAGTGTGGCAAAGTGTTGATTGTTGATGCTTTTGTTGAAAGGAAGCAAGCAGGATGGTCCACCTGTTAAACTGCTTTTTGTATCAGTCTGTTCACCTGTCTTGCATCTTCTTCTTCTTTTTTTTTCTTTCTTTTTTTTGCGCAAGCTGTATCCAGAAGAGAAAAGAAAAAACAAACAGTTTAGATAAAAGTGGAACAGATTGGAAAACTACTCTAGATAAAGGTTGAACAGACAGGAAAACTACTCTAGATAAAGGTTGAACAGACAGGAAAACTACTCTAGATAAAGGTTGAACAGACAGGAAAACTACTCTAGATAAAGGTTGACCAGACAGGAAAACTACTCTAGATAAAGGTTGAACAGACAGGAAAATCGTCTACAAAATGGCTGTATCAACAAGTGTGATATTTTCAGACAATCTGGACGTTGGAGCACGTCCCCCTGTGGATCCGACCCTACAAGATCGTGGTGACTGACCTCCAACGACAGCGGCATGATCGAGCCCGTGCTGAACGCCGTGTCCCTCCACCAGATCAAGAAGCAAAGCAAGCTGTCGCTGATGGACTACTTCGTGCACGAGTTTGGCCCCGCCAACAGTGAGGAGTTCCTGACGGCACAGAAGAACTTTGTCCAGAGCTGTGCTGGCTACTGCCTGGTGTGCTACCTCATGCAGGTCAAAGACAGGTGAGTTGTTGGGGAATTCCTTCAGTGTCCCCCCCCCCCCCCACCCCCCCCCCCCCCCCCCCCGATCAACACACACACACCCTCCTCCCCTCCCTATTTTACGTCCCTGCACACTCTGTTGAAATGAACTCTAAACCAACACTGCAGACAGATAAAAAATCATCTTCTGGTGTGGCTTACAACTTACTGCAGTGTATGGGGAAAGGAGGGAGAGAGAGAGAGTGTGTGTGTGTGTTGTGAGAGAGAGATGTGTGTGTGTGTGAGAGAGAGAGAGAGCAGCTTGAGATGGTCAAATCTGGCTTTGACAAAAAAGAAGTCGTCATCTAGTTTAGCTTACAACTTACTGCAGTGTAAGGGGAAAGGAGTGAGAGAGAGAGAGAGTGTGTTTGTGTGTGTGTGTGTGAGAGAGAGAGAGAGTGTGTCTGTGTGAGAGAGAGAGAGAGCAGCTTGAGATGGTCAAATCTGGCTTTGACAAAAAAGAAGTCATCATCTAGTTTAGCTTACAACTTACTGCAGTGTATGGGGAAAGGAGTGAGTGAGAGAGAGAGTGTAGGTGTAGGGTGTCTGTGTGTGTGTGTGTGTTGTGTGTGTTGTGTGTGTGTGTGTGTGTTGTGTGTGTGCAGTGTGAGATGGTCAAAGGGAGGTAATCAATGCAGCTGCTGAACATGGAATCAAAGGCTCAATGAAATGTATGGTTGTCTTATTGTCTGTGAACTGAAGTTTTGTCAGAAGCAGTGAAAAGGTCCAGCTTCTGAACTGCAAAACGTGTGTCCATGTTAGAATTCTGTGCCTGAGGTGGGTGAGTGATGTCTTTATCTTCAGACACGAGGGCAACACCCTGTGTCCGTGTTAGTATTCTCTGCTTGAGATATGCGAGTGGTGTCTTTATCTTCAGACGCAGCAGCAACATCCCACTGTGGTGATGTGTCCCTGTTCGTATTCTCTGTTTGAGCAGTGAACATTGTGTAAAAAGCAATGGTAGAATTCCTCCCTCTAAGCTACAGAGCTCGTGTGCCTTGTGGGTATTCTCCGCTGGAGCAGCATCAGTGATGTCTTTTGTCTTCAGACACAGTGGCAGCATCTGCAGTGGTGATGCGTCCCTGTTCATATTCTCTGTTTGAGCAGTGAACATTGTGTAAAAAGCAATAGTAGAATTCCTCCCTCTAAGCTACAGAGCTCGTGTGCCTTGTGGGTATTCTCTGCTTGCGCAGCATCAGTGATGTCTTTTGTCTTCAGACACAGTGGCAGCATCCTACTGTGGTGATGCATCCTTATTCATATTCTCCATTTAAAGCCGTGTGCACATTGTATAAGAAGCAATGACAGAATTCCTCCCTCCAAGCTACAGAGCTTGTGTGCCTTTTGGGAATTCTCTGCTTGAGCAGCGCGAGCGATGTCTTTTGTCTTCAGACACAACGGCAACATCCTCCTGGACGCCGAAGGTCACATCATCCACATTGACTTTGGTTTCATCCTCTCCACGTCTCCGGGCAAGAACCTGGGCTTTGAAAACTCCCCCTTCAAACTCACCTCAGAATTTGTGGAGGTAGGTGTCAGGGAGTATGTCCAGGTGTTTTACGGGTGATGGGAGGTCAAGGCTGTGGGAGGTCAAGGCTGGGATATTTGTGTACTCAAAGATCCTAACAGTGTTGATGGACAATTTAAATGTTTTACAGGTGATGGGGGGTCAAGGCTGTGATAGTTGTATACTCCAAGATTCTGACAGTGGTGATAGACACTTTAAAATGTTTTACAGGTGATGGGAGGTCAGGCTATGATATTTGTGTCCCCTAAGATCGTGACAGTGGTGATGGACACTTTAAGACAATTGTTTCACAGATAGTCAAGGCAGGAGTATGTTCAAGTACTTCAGTATCTTGATGCTGGTGATTGCTGCTTTAAGAAAGTGGTTGTTTTACAGGTGATGGGTGGTCAGGGGAGCAGCAGTGACATGTTTGAGCACTTCAAGACCCTGATGCTGGTGATGGCCGCTTTAGAACCATTGTTGTTTTACAGGTGATGGGAGGTCAGGGCAGCAACAGGTTTGAGTACTTTAAGGTCCTGAAGCTGGCGATGGCAGCTTTAAGAAAGTGGTTTTACAGGTGATGGGTGGTCTGGGCAGCGACATGTTTGAGTACTTCAAGATCCTGATGCTGGTGATGGCCGCTTTAAGATGGTTGTTGTTTTACAGGTGATGGGTGGTCTGGGCAGCGACATGTTTGAGGACTTCAAGATCCTGATGCTGGTGATGGCCGCTTTAAGATGGTTGTTGTTTTACATGTGATGGGTGGTCTGGGCAGCGACATGTTTGAGGACTTCAAGATCCTGATGCTGGTGATGGCCGCTTTAAGACGGTTGTTGTTTTCCAGGTGATGGGAGGTCTGGGCAGCGACATGTTTGAGTACTTCAAGATCCTGATGCTGGTGATGGCCGCTTTAAGACGGTTGTTGTTTTACAGGTGATGGGTGGTCTGGGCAGCGACATGTTTGAGTACTTCAAGATCCTGATGCTGGTGATGGCCGCTTTAAGATGGTTGTTGTTTTACAGGTGATGGGTGGTCTGGGCAGCGACATGTTTGAGGACTTCAAGATCCTGATGCTGGTGATGGCCGCTTTAAGACGGTTGTTGTTTTACAGGTGATGGGAGGTCTGGGCAGCGACATGTTTGAGTACTTCAAGATCCTGATGCTGGTGATGGCCGCTTTAAGACGGTTGTTGTTTTACAGGTGATGGGAGGTCAGGGCAGTGACATGTTTGAGTACTTCAAGATCCTGATGCTGCAAGGGTTTGTGGCCTCGCGCAAACACATGGACAAGATCCTGCCCCTGGTGGAGATCATGCAGACAGGTGGGTGGTCAGCTGCACAGTGTGTGGGGGTTACTGAAGGAGTGCTGCTGGAATTTTGGTGAAAGATGTTTAAAAAAAAAAAAAAAAAAAAAGCAGGAAAAGAAAAAGTGAAAGAACACCATTTTTTTTTTTTAATGTGTTGCAATGAAAACGCGGTAGTGAATGATGCACTATTGAAGTATGGCAGTTTTTAATTCATACTCCTCCCCCCCCCCACCCCCCCAAAACTCCCCAAACATACCTCAGATTTTGAATTTGAGAGACAATTACTGTGCTTCCGTCACTTGACAAGTTTGAGATTGTTTTGAATTATAGTGACCTGGTGGGGTTGATGGGATGTCAAAACCCAATTACAAACCAGCTTGTCAAGTTTGAGATTGTTTTGAATTATAGTGACCTGGTGTGGTTGATGGGATGTCAAAACCCAATTACAAACCAGCTTGTCAAGTTTGAGATTGTTTTGAATTATAGTGACCTGGTGGGGTTGATGGGATGTCAAAACCCAATTACAAACCAGCTTGTCAAGTTTGAGATTGTTTTGAATTATAGTGACCTGGTGGGGTTGATGGGATGTCAAAACCCAATTACAAACCAGCTTGTCAAGTTTGAGATTGTTTTGAATTATAGTGACCTGGTGGGGTTGATGGGATGTCAAAACCCAATTACAAACCAGCTTGTCAAGTTTGAGATTGTTTTGAATTATAGTGACCTGGTGTGGTTGATGGGATGTCAAAACCCAATTACAAACCAGCTTGTCAAGTTTGAGATTGTTTTGAATTATAGTGACCTGGTGTGGTTGATGGGATGTCAAAACCCAATTACAAACCAGCTTGTCAAGTTTGAGATTGTTTTGAATTATAGTGACCTGGTGTGGTTGATGGGATGTCAAAACCCAATTACAAACCAGCTTGTCAAGTTTGAGATTGTTTTGAATTATAGTGACCTGGTGGGGTTGATGGGATGTCAAAACCCAATTACAAACCAGCTTGTCAAGTTTGAGATTGTTTTGAATTATAGTGACCTGGTGGGGTTGATGGGATGTCAAAACCCAATTACAAACCAGCTTGTCAAGTTTGAGATTGTTTTGAATTATAGTGACCTGGTGGGGTTGATGGGATGTCAAAACCCAATTACAAACCAGCTTGTCAAGTTTGAGATTGTTTTGAATTATAGTGACCTGGTGGGGTTGATGGGATGTCAAAACCCAATTACAAACCAGCTTGTCAAGTTTGAGATTGTTTTGAATTATAGTGACCTGGTGGGGTTGATGGGATGTCAAAACCCAATTACAAACCAGCTTGTCAAGTTTGAGATTGTTTTGAATTATAGTGACCTGGTGGGGTTGATGGGATGTCAAAACCCAATTACAAACCAGCTTGTCAAGTTTGAGATTGTTTTGAATTATAGTGACCTGGTGGGGTTGATGGGATGTCAAAACCCAATTACAAACCAGCTTGTCAAGTTTGAGGGACAGTGTCTGTCCCTTCCCCACTTTTTGATTCGTGAGCTTTTGCATCCCTTTTTTTCCTTTTTTTTTTTTTTCTTGAGAGAGAGAGAGAAGGGGGGTGTAGAGGGAGGAGAGAGGGGGTGGAGAGAGAGAGAGAAAGGGGAGGGAGAGAGAGAAAGGGGAGGGAGAGAGAGGGAGGAGAGAGAGAGGTCCCACGCCTTGTTGTCACTTGACCACAGAGTGTTGTTGCTGTCGCCAGGTTCCCAGCTTCCCTGCTTCAGCAAGGGGGTGAGCACGGTGCGGGGGCTGAAGGACCGCTTCCACATGAACATGACGGAGGAACAGCTGCAGCTGCTGGTGGACAACCTGGTGGAAGCCAGCCTCCACTCCCTCACCACCAAGCTCTACGACGGCTTCCAGTACCTCACCAACGGTATTTTGTAGGGAGTCTGGCTCTCGGTGCCGCTCCTTCACCACACAGCTCTACGACGGCTTGCAGTACCTCACCAGTGGTATTTTGTAGGGAGTCCGGCTCCCGGTTCCGCTCCTTTGCCACGCAGCACTACGACGGCTTGCAGTACCTCGCCAACGTGTGTTTTGCAGGGAGGGACAGTAGCCTCCGTTCTCTTGTCACAAGCTCCACAACAGCTTGAAGTTGCATGACAGTGGCATTTTGTAAGGAGTCCAGCCTTGAGTTTTTTATCGCCAGGCTCTGCTCTGCGATCACTTTGAGTACTGTGCCCCATGGCATTCCGTAGAGAGCAGTCTTTTATTGCCAGGCTCTGCGATCACTTCGAGTACTGTGACCCACGGCATTCTGTAGAGAGCAGTCTTTTATCACCAGGCTCTGCCATCACTTTGAGTACTGTGCCTGTGGCATTCTGTAGAGAGGAGTCTTTTATCATCAGGCTCAGCCATCACTTTGAGTACTGTGCCTGTGGCATTCCGTAGAGAGGAGTCTTTTATCGCCAGGCTCTGCGATCACCGAGTACTGCGCCCCTGGCATTCTGTAGAGAACAAGACGCCAAGGCCTCCACTGGGAATCTCAGCGACCATTTCCGTATCTCCATTGACAGTGGCGTGTGGGGAGTCCGGCCCCGAGTCCTTCGGCTGGAAACTCTGTGACCACTTCCAGCACCTTACGAGCAGCGCAGCATTTTGTGGGGAGCAAGCTCACTGTGCGTGAGCCAGATGTGTGTGAAGCACTTGAGGCAGTGAACCCTGGGACACATTTCAGGATCTCACAAGTGGTGTTCTATGGGATGCACGCAAACTGAGCTACATGAACTAGATAGATTGAGTGGAGTCATGGGAGCAGCTCCTTGGGTGCATTTCAGTATCTCACAAGTGATGTTCTGTGGGATGCATGCACGCTGACCTGCATGAACGAGATAGATTGAGTGAAGTCATAGGGGTAACTCCTTTGGCGCGTTTCAGTATCTCACAAGCGGCTTTTCCGTAGGAAGCAAGCTTGCATGCATGAACTAGATAGAGTGTGTGAGGTGCTTGGTGAGATCATCTCAAAGGATAGATGGATGCCAGTGTCTTACTAGTGGATCGCACCAACAACATTTGTGGGACAGATTTCAGGATCTGACCAGTGACATTTCTGGGACAGATTTCAACATCGCACCAACATTTGTGGGACAGATTTCAGGATCTTACTTGTGACATTTCTGGGACAGATTTCAACATTGCACCAACATCATTTGTGGGACAGACTTTAGTATCTAACCAGTGACATTTCTGGGACAGATTTCAGCACTGCACGCTGTTTTTGGGGAGAGATTTCTGTATCACACCAACAACGTTCTCAAGAGAGCAGGGGTGCTGTCTTTTGAGCTGCTAGTTGAGAGTGGGTTCTGATTAAGAACTCTCTCTGTCTGTGTGTGTGTGTGTGTGTGTGTGTGTGTGTGTGTGTGTGTGTGTGTGTGTGTGTGTGTGTGTGTGTGTGTGTGCATGTAAATTGTTACTGAGTAACCCTGGTCCATCATCAGTCAGCACAGTGCCTGGTACACCTGGTGCTTGATCTCGAAAGGTGCGATTGTGTCGATGCACATTGGCTGTTGGTGTATGCTGGCCCAGCATGAAAGACATTGTGCTTAGTTCCTTTCCAGGACACAGCCTAGAAGACTGTGAACAGATCTTTGAATGCAGTAAGCTGTTGATACACATCGGCCCAGCATGAACATCATCGTGCTTAGTTCTTTTCGAGGACACGGCCTGGAAGGCTGTGAGCAGATCTTTGAGTGCAGTAAGTTGGCGAGTAAGTCAGGAAGTGTGTAGCCACCCAAAATCTGTCGGCTAGGTGGTTCTGTGTTCTGACAAGCAGCACTGAGCTGAGAGAAAAGTGCAGGGTCAAAGAACTGAAGTCAAAGACGGTGCGTGTCACCTCAAACCAAAGTCAAAGACAGCTTGAGTCAGCCCAGTCATTACTCATAGTCAAGGATGGAATGATTCAGCCCAAAGTGAAAGGTGGATTGAATCTGGCTAAAGTGAAAGGTGGAGTGAGTCGGCCCAAAGTGAAAGGTGGAGTGAGTCGGCCTGAAGTGAAAGACAGCGAGTCCTTGACATGGACTCAAAGTCAGAGCAAGTGACCCGGACCCAGAATCAGAGTGAGAAGTTGGCCCTGAGACAAAGAGTGGGTGACACAGACCTAGAGTCAAAGACAGAGCGAGTGACCCGTAGTTGGAGACAAAGTGAGTGACCCAGAGTCAAAGACAGCGTGAGTGACCCAGAGTCAAAGACAAAGTGAGTGACCCTGAGTAAAAAGACTGTGTGACCCAGACCCAGAGTCAAAGACAGAGTGAGTCTGCCTGGAGTCGGGTAGAGTGAAACAGAGAGTTGAGATGTGAGACACGTGTCTCTATCCACTGCGTCCCAGGCAGCTTGCCTTCAGCACAAATCCCAGTTGTCAGCACAGACTCGGGGGCACTGTGCAGTGGGACTGGGTGTTTGCAGCCTTTGTGTGGAGTGGCAGGCAGCCAAAAGTGACAACACAGATTTGTGTGCATATATGTACTGTTGTAACTTGTGTGCACACACAGACACAGAAACACACAGATACACACTTATACATGCCCACACACACGCCCACACACACACGCACACACACACACACACACACACACACACACACACACACACACACACACACACATATGCATGCACACACTTAGAGGCACACACACACACACACACACACACACACACACACACACACACACACACACACACGCGCACATATGCATGCACACACGTAGAGGCACACACACACACACACGCGCACACACACCCTCAGAACCCATTCCCCACCAAGAATTTGCTTGCTTTAAACTACAGGCTGTCATTTGCCGAAGTTATAAACACTGTGCTTGGCCAACAGATATTTTGTTGCTGTTTCCAGCCTCCAGACACTTTTGTTGTTGTTTAGTTTTGGGGTTACACTGTCCAGCACTTTATTTGTTGTTGGTTGTTACATTTTCTGGCCTACAGACATTTTTATTGGAGGGGTGTAACTGTGTACACCACATTGTGATGTGGTATGTGTACACCACATTGTGTTGTATGGTAACAGCGTACACCACATCATGATGTGGTAACTGTACGCCACAACATGATGTAACTATGTACACCACATTTTGATGTGTTGTGACTGTGTACACTACATCATGATGTACTGTAACTGCATACACCACATTGCAATGTGTGGTAACTAAGTACACCACATCATGATGTGTTGTAGCTGGGTACACCACAGCATGGTGTATGGTAACTGTGTACACCACACGGTGATGTGGTAACTGTGTACACCACATCGTGACCCAACCTGTTTTGTTCCTCACCGGTAAAGAATGAACTACAGTATAATTACTAGCAGGCCTTGAGGAGCTCAGATTTGAAGCACGCAACAAAAACAGGCTTCTTTAGCGTGAACAGTTATCGAATCGCCATACTATGGTGCTGGCACCGCGATAGCGTGCAGATGGTTATGGGTGCATTTCGCATCCAGCTTGCGTCTTGTGTTGGGGTCCCATCTGAAGCAAGGAGTCTGCTTCATTGTAATTACGTAAAGCAATAGATGAGGAAGGGGAGGGACGTCTTTCAAAACAGTCATGCGCATTTGTGCTAGTTACCTTATTTTTGCTGCAATCACTTGCTGTGCTGCATCTCTTTGTGTATCTTAGAATGGTTTGTGTGTGGTGGATGAGGGTGGGTGGGGTGTTTGGGGGTGGTGGTGGTCATTGGGTAGGGGGGGGGGGGGCAGTGTTGTGTGTGTGCAGTGTGTGTGTGCAGTGTGTGTGTGTGTGTGTGTGAATATATGTCAGTTACAGAAGCAACCCACTCGGTGCTTCTCCGACAGGTACTTTCCCCATTCTAAAATAGGTCCACTTTTGATCACAGGTGCACAGGAGTAGCGTTACTGTAGCGTTACCTCTCGGAAAGCTCTTAAGACTGGGGGTAAATAAAACAGCACCAGTTTAAAAAAGAAAAGAAAAAAGGTAGAGCCAGTTTGGTGAAAGCTGGAATCACTTCCACTACTAACACTGTAACAGTAACACAGTATACTAGTGGCAGTGCTTCTTCTTTTAAAAGGCCAGTAAACAAAAGCCAAAGCCCCCACCACCCAACCCCCACCCTTCCACGCCCCATCCCCTGCAAAGTACTCAACAAAAAACAAAATGGTGAATTTTTTTTTTTTTACATTCACAAAACTAAACATTGCTGTCAGAACAGATTGTACTAGGATGCATCCTTGCATTGGTCAGAGGTGAGCGGACGACATTTTATAATTGAATAATATGATTAAAGATAAGTATTATACATTTATTTTGGGCTTAGTTGTCTCTCTCTCTCTCTCTATTCTTTTTTTCTTCTTCTTCTCTTTTTGACATGGTCTGGAAAAAGTGGAAGAAGTAAAGCATTTTATCTGTACAAACCCTTTGGTAGCGTTAATTCCATATGCTGTCATTCAATTTTCTGCATTGATTAGTGGACATTTTGAACCGTTTCCAAAGACTATTGTCTAGCTGTACTTCTTCAGTGGTGTGAAAACATGCTGGTTACTTTACAACACAGCAACAGACCTGGTGATATGTATACAATTTATTGCTATTAGTATTCTGTGATTGTAACTTAAACGTGTTTTTTTTATTAGCTTCTTTCTTTGTGTGGTGAATGTATTATTACGTACGCTACTTCTAAGGTCACAGAGTGTAATGTCAACAGTATTTTATCACACGCACGGACACAAAGTCACAATGAAGTCCGTGGAGTGTGTATATTATTTGTCATTGTTATGATTGTAAGAGGACTCCAATTTCATTCGGAAGTGTGGATTGTAATGTCATGTGTTTATTCACTGTGTTCCGTCTGAAAATGTATGTGTGTGTGTGTCCCTGTGGTAGTGGAGGCTGTTGTAGGACTGTGCATGCATGTGTGGGTGCATGCATGTGTGTGTGCGTGCATGTGTGGGTGCGTGCATGTGTGGGTGCATGTATGTGTGGGTGCGTGCATGTGTGGGTGCGTGCATGTGTGGGTGCATGCATGTGTGGGTGCGTGCATGTGTGGGTGCATGTATGTGTGGGTGCGTGCATGTGTGGGTGCGTGCATGTGTGGGTGCATGTATGTGTGGGTGCGTGCATGTGTGGGTGCATGCATGTGTGGGTGCGTGCATGTGTGGGTGCATGCATGTGTGGGTGCATGCATGTGTGGGTGCGTGCATGTGTGGGTGCGTGAATGTGTGGGTGTATGCATGTGTGGGTGCATGCATGTGTGGGTGCATGCATGTGTGTGTGTGTGCATGTGTGGGTGCGTGAATGTGTGGGTGTATGCATGTGTGGGTGCATGCATGTGTGGGTGCGTGCATGTGTGTGTGTGCATGTGTGGGTGCGTGTATGTGTGGGTGCATGCATGAGAGTGGGTGCGTGCATGTGTGGGTGCATGCATGTGTGGGTGCATGCATGAGAGTGGGTGCGTGCATGTGTGGTGCGTGCATGTATTATCCAACCCGAGATTGAAGTGCTCAGCCAAACAGTTGTATAAACTTGATGATTCGCTTCAACATTAGATACTACACAGAGTTTTGTGCTGTCCTGCCTCACGAACTTCAGCCTGCTGGAGATGGAATGTCACACAGGTCCAGCGTCTGCTGCATGTCTTTCGCTGTTTTCAACTCATATATCACTCAAATTGCATTAAGTGAAGGTCCCATGAATCCAGTTTCTTGACTGCTTCAAATCATGTTGTTAAGTATGAAGCAGGTTAAAATGCACGCTACAAACTTTGCTGATTATATTCCAGCCGCAGGGCGCATTTGTTGGCTTTAAAACGCTTCAGATGTGGAGACCCTACAAAAGATCTACATTAATTTGTTCTCAAATTGGACCCACGCTCGGCAAAGCAAAGCAGATGCAACCAGGGTTGAGAGCATGCTGCAAGGCTGAGGCTGTGCACAGTGCTGACACACCATCGCAGTTGTTTGTCATCATTGCTTGCTGACTTAAAGGTGCTTTTGTGTTGTGTTGAAAGGCAAGTATGTGGGTATTTTGGTTGGTTATTTTGAGGCAGGCTGTGAGGCTTCAATGCCCTCGGGTCCCCCAGCGTCTTGCTGCCAAAGGATCACTGTTGAAAAGCATGCTGGTACTTCCACTTCAGCTTGTGAACCAGTTTGAACTAATAATAAAAATTGTTTATGGCACCCCATCTCATAAGAGCCCAGGGTGCATACAGAGATATAAGGATACACTCATTTTATCACACACACGCACACACATGCACACACACATGTGCACATACACTACAAATACATGCATTAGTGATTACTGGTGATGGGTTGGTAGAATGAGAAGAAAGAAAACAACAGATCAGTATGCAGAAGAGAAGAGGTGGGTTTTCAGTTTTGACTTAAGAGATGAGAGTGAAGACAAATGTCTGCCTGAGAATTTATAAATGAAGCAGAATGGCTCACATCGCTGCCTATCTTAATGCAGGAATCGTTCTGGTGATGACAGTGTAGTGTTAGAGGAAGAGAGTCCCTCTTTTACTGTAAAAAGCTGTAAGGCATTATGCTGGTAAGCAGAAGCACTTTGGTTTGATTCTGCTTCAGCTCTCCTTTCTCGTCAAGTGGTTTGTGGATTTTATCGTGCAATGGCCTATTGCACTTAATTTATAAATGAAACAAAATGGCTCACATCACTGCCCATCATAATGTGGACATCATTGTGGTGGTGACAGTGTAGTGTTGGGTATAGTGCCCTCACTTTCTGGGATCTCAGTTCTCACCTGGACCTCTTTGGAGACAATGCGGCATTGAACAAGTCTGGTGCTGAACAAGTTTAACAAGTCAACCATTTCAGCATTCAACACCGCCAGTACCTCTTCGGAGACAATGCAGTGTTGAACAAGTTTAGCCAGTCAATTGCTTCAACTTTCAACACCACCAGTACCTCTTTGGAGACAATTCGGTGTTGAATAAGTCTGGTGTTGAACAAGTTTAGCCTATCAGCCACTTCAACATTCAGCATCGCCAGTACCCCTTCGGAGACAACTCAGTGTTGAACAAGTCTGGTGTTGAACAAGTTTAGCCAGTCAACTGCTTTAGCGTTCAACACCGCCAGTACCTCTTTGGAGACAACGTGGCGTTGAACAAGTCTGGTGCTGAACAAGTTTAGCCAGTCAACCGCTTCAGCATTCAACACCGCCAGTACTTCTTTGGAGACAACTTAGTGTTGATCAAGGGTGGTATTGAACAAGTTTAGCCAGTCAACCGCTTCAACATTCAACACCGCCAGTACTTCTTTGGAGACAACTCGGTGTTGAACAAGTCTGGTGTTGAACAAGTTTAGCCAGTCAACCGCTTCAGCTTTCAAATCAGCGAAGCTTGCTTGAGGTGTTTGTGTTTCTTGACTCAGCCAGTAACTGACGTCTTGTCACAGCGAGTGGGTGCTGTTTTCTGAAGAAGAAGACTGACAATGCCTGCACTCAGTATAGTGCACATTTTTCCTTGAAATGTGGTATTTTTGTACATTGTGGATGGTTTTATTGTGCCAAATGAATAAGCATGTGCGACACTTGACTTTTTTGTGCAAGAGTTTTTGCTTCAAATGTGCATTCATGGGATCCTGTGTAGCTGAAGGAACAAAAAGACTGTTAACATTCTGTACCCTACCTTTTGCACTTCCAGGATTGCACTACAAATGTTTGTTCTGGAGGTGTACAGGATGTGAACTGATCTGTGTGTGTGTGTGTGTGTGTGTGTGTGTGTGTGTGTGTGTGTGTGTGTGTGTGTGTGTGTGTGTGTGTGTTGTTGTTGTTTTCTTTTCTTTTCTTTTGAACCCAAAAACATTGATGTTGTTTATTATCTTGTGTAAGCTGATTTCTGACATGGGATGAATAAAATACATTATATTTGAACTCTTATTCTGCCTTTACAACTGTTCACTGTGACCTTTCTCATGGTTTTTGTATGTTTGCCCTTCTGCTGT
This sequence comes from Alviniconcha strummeri, assembly GCA_963584105.1. Taxonomy (NCBI): domain Eukaryota; kingdom Metazoa; phylum Mollusca; class Gastropoda; family Provannidae; genus Alviniconcha; species Alviniconcha strummeri. The sequence continues at coordinate 10,339,739 of OY757556.1, forward strand.
GTTAGGATGCATTTTCAGAGCTAATTTCCTTGTTTTAGATGTGGGATTTTTATTTTCTTTATTTAAAGAAAGATATAGCAAGGTCAAACATGAAGATGGTGAAACTAACATAAAAAGAACTGTTCCCAATCTCAGTGAATGAACTTTGTGCGTTTTAGATTTTGGTACTCACAGTTCTGATTTCTGGGCTGTGATACTATTGATAGCTCAGTAACAGTAGTGGTAAGTACATGTACTTCTACATATATGTACATGTACATGTAATTCTAGCTGCAGAAAATGGGGATAAAACTGTTGTGGTACATAATACGACACACACAAAAAGAAAAAAAGAAGATGGAGTGATCTTTCATGAGGGTAGTCTTCCATCTCTGTTGCTTATATTTTTTTACCTTCAAAATGCCTCAGCTTCTGCAAGTCTTTGTTTCATCCATTATGTTTACTTCTAACTAAAAGTCTATTTTTATAAACTGTGTCTTTACTCAGACTTTGTACATGCACCCTGAAATGTTACTGTCAGTGTAAATCCACCACTTCCTCTGTAATCTCTCCCAGTTGTCTCCCCTAATCCTGGCACTAGCATTTGTGTGGATGACAAAGTGTGTCAAAACCGATATTTAGCATAGATCTGTTTTCTCTGGTGTACAGTTCTAGACTGAAAGTTTCAAGTTACCAGTGTTGAATTTTTCTCATATTTTTGTTTTGCTGTTGATTTTATTTTATTTTTTATTTTTAGTAAAATTAGAATTGAATATTTCTGTTAATCAGTGTAGCTTTTGTGTCATTATGCATGAAATTTATTGCTTTCTCCAGCTCTCTTGCACAGTTCCTGTTCCTGAGATTTTGGGGTGTAAGCAGCTCATTAGGTTGTGTCATGCACTGTACTATAGGTCAGTAGAAGTCATACGGTATGGTTGCATGCTCATGGTAGGTAGTGTTGCTTAATGTCCTCAGATGTCAGTTGACATATTAGGGACAAGCTGAGACCAATGCCGAAGCATGGTTCAGTATAGCTTTACATCCACAGAAACCAGAAGACTCGTTAGGACGGATAGCCCAGGACGCCCACCTCGACTCTCACACAGCTCCTGAACTATGTTGCATGATCATGCCATTTTGTTTAGCATTATTGTTGCAAACTCACTTAGATTTGACCGGTGTTGTGCTGCTTGTTAAACTGTTTGAATTTATTTCAGAAGACTTAGAGTTAAGGCTTTTCTTTGTTGTCTGACTCTGAACAACTTGTAAATGTTGTTTTAGAATTTATTTCGGAAGACTTAGTTAACACTTTTCTTTGGTGTCTGAACAACTTGTAAATGTTCTTTGTTGAACTGTTATAATTCATTTCAAAAGACTTAAGTAACATTTTTTTTCTCTGTTGTCTAAACAGCTTGTAAATGCTTTCTGTTCTTGTTAGAGGTTGAACACTTGTTCCGTTGAACAGTGCAACATTTGGTGCACATGCTGTAGCAGTGGGGGTCAGTGTTTTAGTGTGGTGTGAACGAGTGTTGTGTGTAACTGTAAGCACGTTGTGAGCATGTTGTACAGACTGTTCAAACCTGTGAAAAGCAGACCACTGTAGCCCATATGACCTAGTCACCTGACCGCAACAATGCAATTGATGATTGGTTCATTGTATTTTTCCAACTGATTATTATTATATGTATATATATATATAATATGTATTACATGTATGTATGTATGTATACAACAGGTAGACTGCAGTGCACTCGATGTTTGGAGAATCCTTTCTCCCAGTAGACTGCAGTTCACTCAGTGTTTGGAGAATGCTTTCTCCCAGAATGGACTCCATATATATATATATATATATATATAGATAGATGTATATATATATAACCTTCCCAAGGGCTTACAGCAAGGCATGGGACACAATCCTGCTCACCCTAGCTTACAGGTTAACGATTGTCTCTCTTACTATAACCACTGCCACTGTTTTAACATCATCACACCGCCTCCACCTCCCCAGCCCAATTTTTTTTTTCCTTCTTTTTCCGACCTTCCGGTATGTGTCGGGTGCAAAATTGCAAGTTCAGTTTGCAAAACTGTGCACAGTTTGCAAAAAAACAACAACAACAAAAAACTGTGTGCTCTTTGCAAAACTGTGACTGTGTCATCAGTAAGACATCATTTGATGACCAACATCAGTAGACATGTCTCTTTCAGTCTTTGTCTTCTCCAAGTTTTTTGTTGTTGTTTTGTTTTTGTAGAAAAACGTGAATG
>OY757556.1:10342179-10370554 GCA_963584105.1 Alviniconcha strummeri
AAGAGGTTTTTGTCAGCTGAGCTTTCTGGGGCTTTATCATACAAAAGGCAAACCTGTCACCCCTTTCGGATCATGAGATGATCCCACAGCCTCAGTGGACTACAACTTGGTCCTGTGGTGATTTTTTCCACATATTTCACATGCCAGGTCAAGGTTTGGCCCAAGAATTCTAGTTCAGATCACTGTCAACAGCTCTCTCACTCACTCGCTCTCTTACACACTGTCACGCACGCACACACAGTTGACACACCGTGGCTACACTCATGCGTGTGCGTGTGTACTCTGTCTCTCTCACACACACACACACTCACTCACTCTAATTATAGGTGTCAACCTAACGCCATGTAACGCACTCAACCGAGGCGCTAAAACTGAATCGGCGTAAGTGCTGTCACCTACAAAAGTTGCAACAAAAATGGCTGTGTCATTTGCCGAGAATTGCAGGGGACGTGGTGGTTTAACTACTCAGTGAAACTAAAAAGCAATTTGACTAACTGAACAATATGTCTCGGTGATGATACTGTAAACTGATAATCAGTTCCGTTGTTCACTGAAAAAGCAATTTTACTCACGGTTCTGACGAAAGACCTCCATCCTTCAAATTTCACAATAAGCTGTGTAGTGACAGTTCTGACCAGTGCATGCCATCTTGAACTTCTCGATTTGCTTAGTAATAACAAAATTTCGCAGCACCGAGTCTTGACACAAACCTCATTTGCACACTGGTCATTTTACTGTTGAAAAAGGGGGTAAGAGGTTTTGTCATTCGAGCTTTCTGGTACTTTATCATACAAAAGCCAAATCTGTCACCCTTTTGGATCATGAGATGATCCCGCAGCCTCAGCGGACAACTCAGTCCTGTGGCAATCTTTCCTCTGATTTCACGTGCTAGATCAAGGTTTGGCCCAAGAATTTGAGTTCAGTCGCTGTGAACATGACTAGCTCTCTCTCTCTCCTTAACTGCCCTCTCTGCCCGCTCCTGCCATGCTGCAACCTCTGAAACACACAAGAAAACGAGTATTGTATGTTGTAGCAATTGGTTTCTAGCACTACACGTTCTTTACTACAGCCTGCAGTATGGTACTGTGGATGCAGAAGTTGTAGACCCTCTGTTGAGAACCCAGAGCTGACAAATGTTCTCCCTTTAATGCCTGGAGTAGCTCAGTATATAGCCATGCATGCTCCAGCCACTGCCAGAAGTTTCTTGTTCTATTTTCTGCCTTACCTGGTCCATGCATCTTCGTTTAAAAAGTTAAGATCCCCTCTTTTGAGAACCCAGAGCTGACAACTGTTCTCCCTTTAAAGCCTAGAGCAGGTCACACTATAGCCATGCATGCTTCACTTGCTGCCAGGAATTTCTTCCAGTCCTATAGCCCCCCCCCCCGCCCCCCCCCCCGCCCCCCCCCCCCACCCACCACCAAAATCCTGTGATCCCTACTGCATTTTGGGCCTTGGAATGAAATAGGTCACCCTGCTCAGCATGGCAACCAGGTTCCCATGTTAAATGCCATGGAATACATAATTGTTATGCGCCAAAATATGTGAGATTGTCTATCATAACAGTGGATCAGACTAGACTGTGATTGACCGACAAGTCTGACTTGACTGCTGTGAATGTCAGTAAATTCCACAGACCACCTGTAGTCAAGCATGTGTTTCAGACAATGGGTATTTAATATACACCATACTTATTTTTTTTGGTTTATTTACGTTAAATAATTTTTGATTAAAGTGTAAAAACAACAATGTTGTTCATTGTTGAGGTGTTATATTTAGATCTGGAAGACCTTAAACAGAGTAAATTATTAGGTAATCAAATTTTTTGAAAATCATTCTTGACAAATACTAGTGCCCAGAGTTGAAAAATGAATTTTACATTACCACTATACCAGTCTTGAGCAAAGCGCAATTTACAATTTATTAGCCAGACATTAATCATTAAAATTTGGACTGATGTTACTGGTGATTCTGTGTCACATAATATATGTTTTGGAAACCGAGTTATTAAGTTGTGCTGAAGATGATAAAGCAAATAATTCAGCCCTTGTGGTAGGGATGAAGCCAGCATTGATCACTGTGTAGTGTTTGTTTTTCTGCTTGTCGAAATCAAACAGATCTTCATAGTTTGAGGTAAGTGTGCCCAGTAGGTATTGTAGGTATGTCCCAGATATTTGGTACTTAGGTTTTGTGCATCACTACATGAGTCTAGTCCTCTCCGAATGTTCACAGGTAAGTTTGCCTAGTAAAGATCACAGGAAGGAACAGGTATTGAACTTGCTTCAAAAGTTTTCTGTCTTGATCAACTTGGTTATTTACAGACTTGTAGAACATGCCTGAAAAGGAGTTTAATTGGGGCTCAGTGTGTATTTTTGTGTTTTACCTCTTTCCCGGGGGGGGGGTTAGCAAAAAATGTTTCTGTATTAGAAAGGCATCTTTCTGTTTAAACATTTTGAATTGAAAGTTGAGTGGAGGGGACAATAACTTTAATTACTGAGTACATATTGGACACTGAACCATGTGTAGTAGTAAATCTTCATGTTCATCAGCTGGATGTATTAATATAGAACAGTACAGTTGGTTGTTGGGTATTCTGGGGGGAGACACATAGTCACATGTGTTGCAGTATATCCTTCAGTTCATAGATCTGATGTGTTTGGTACTTCTATGGGTCCATTGGTTTTCTTTTTCCTGGTCTGTTGTTTTTTAATTTATTTTTTGGTGTGTGTGTTTTTCCATTGCTACTAGTCCTGGTGGTATTGCACGAGTCAGAAGACAGATTTGCATTGCTGAACATAATAATGAGTGCAAAGTTTCTGAGCATTTTTAGGAATATGAAGAACAGTTGTCTGGTATCTCTGTGGTCCAGCACCTGTCACTTCATATCTTATATATGTGAGGGGGGGGGGAGAGGGAGAGATTGTGCATGTGTGCATCATGGCTGTGTGCGTGTGTGTGTGTGTGAGAGAGGGAGGGAGAGAGAGACTGCATGTGTGCATCATGACTGTGAGAGAGAGAGAGAGAGAGAGTGTGTGTGTGTGAGAGAGAGAGAGACAGAGAGAGAGAGAGAGACTGTGCATGTGTGCATCATGACTGTGTGTGTGTGTGTGAGAGAGAGAGTGTGTGTGTATGTGAGAGAGAGAGAGAGAGAGAGACTGCATGTGAGCAGTGTGCATATGTGAGAGAGAGACTGTGTGCAACATGAACATGTGCTTGTGACACGACTGCATGTGTGTATGGCGCATGCATCCATGATGGGGGGGTGGGGGGGGGGTGCAAACCCACCTTAGAGTTCGAAATGATCCTGTTGGTGGCAGGGTGTGGATACATGAAAGCAGTCAACTACAGTGTAAAGTGAAATGCTCAGACTGACTCCACATGCTGGACAGTTGCGTGACAGTGGATGACAGTTTCAGTTGGCATTGTTACAGGTGGTACTCTCCACTCTGGTAATGCAGGGAAGAGTACCAAGTGTAAGAATGAGAATCAGCCACTCTCAAGCACCTGTGGCATGGTCGTTAAGCATTTAGGCAGCAGTTGGCTGGCTTGTTTTGATCTGGACCTGCAGTAGCTCACATCTTTTTACATTCTGTGCTTTCTGTTCTGTGCATTCACATATGAATAAGAATGGTATGTGTATTAGTTACACAGACATGTTGATGTTTAGTTTTGCTGATGTTGTTTAACTGACTACCCCCACAATTTGAGAAGGGGGGAAAAAGAGAGAGAGAACAAGAAGAAGAAAGAGTGTTTAAAAAAAAAAAAAAAAAAGGAAGAAAAAAGAGAGAAAAAAGGAAGAAAAAAAAGAGAGAGAAAAAAAAAAGGAAGAATAAAAAAGAGAAGAAAAAAAAAAGGAAGAAAAAAAGAGGGGAGAGGGAGGAAGAGAAAAAAGAGAAAAAAATAAAAGAGAGAAGAGAAAAAAGAGAAGAAAAAAAAAGGAGAGGGGGGGGGGGTGTTAAGAAAGAAACTATGGAGGATAAACATACAGATAACAACAAACCACATGATTTGTATTGCTGCCGAGCGTGTATTTTTGGTTTGTGTGTGCACATAGCAACTGTTTTATGTAGTACACCAGTGACAAGTTGGTTTGCTAGCCCTGATACAACTTCTGCAGTCAACCAGGTATTAAAAACTGCAACCAATCCAGTGTATCATCAAAATCAATCTGCAGGATTGAAATTCTGCTTGTCTCTCATCACAACTGTGCCTCAAAGTCCAGATCTCGCAACATGTTTCCGTATTTCTAGTACTTGCTACAATGAGTTCTGCCTGAGGAAGACCTTGCCAGTTTGAGAGTTCCACCTGGAGAAGATGTTTCTTGCCAGTTTGAGAGTTCACCTGTAGAAGACGTTTCTTGCCAGTTCAAAGCTGTGGCAGTGTGACCATAGTTTGCTCAATGCATCATTTACTGCTAAAGACTTGTCACCGGCAGTGGAGTTGACCAGAATGTCTTGAGGTCGTTGAGGAACTCTGTTGTTGTGCATGATGTTGATGGTGGTGCTGGCCTGGATGGGGAAGCTGGCGGTGGTGTGCACGCTGTAGGGCAGTGTATGTTGTCCGTGGGCTGACCATGGGGTGTGTGAGTTGGTTTGCGGTGAACCGGCACAGTTGCACTTAACATGGATGATGGTGTTGGCCTGGATTGGGAAGCCAGAGGATGGTGCGCACACTCACAGGGGAGTGCATGGCATCCTTGGGCTGACCATGGGGTGTGTGTGGTGAGCCTGCACAGTTACATTTAACAGCAGTAAGAGTGTTGGCCCGGATTGGGAAGCCAGAGGATGGTGCGCACACTCGCAGGGGAGTGCACGGCATCCTTGAGCTGACCATGGGGTGTGTGTGGTGATAGAGCCTGCCCAGTTGCATTTAACATCAATGAATGAGGGTGTTGGCGCCGATTGGGAAGCCAGAGGGTGGTGCGCACACTCACAGGGGAGTGCACGGCATCCTTAGCTGACCATGGGGTGTGTGTCAGTCTGTGGCGAACCGGCGGTGATGGCACCAGCAGGCTGTTCACTGTGCACAGGACAGGAATGTTGGGGAGACCTATGGTTATCGCTCCTGTTGTCTCTGAGGACTGTGCTAAGGGTTTACTGCATGCATGAGTGAATCATCAGGATGGACTGTTGGTGTGAGATCGTAGTGGCCAGCGATGTGTAATATCACCTTTCATTGTGTACACAAATGGACTGTTGACAAGACAATGCTGTGATTGGTGAATTTTGATGGCAGCACCATTTCTCATTGTACACCTGGTGTGTGTGTGTGAAACATTGTAGATGAGATGTGGCGGTACTTTGGTGATCCAGCCTGGCAGCACCATTCAGCGGACATTGCTGTATGCATGAAACTGAGACTTGGCAGTGACTGACTGATGATCTCTGATGACAACGCTGCATCAGGGGACATTCACTGTGTACATGGAGTCATGGTGACTGAGAGAAATGGTGACAGGTGCTTCTGATAACACCACCATTCCAGTGGACATACATTGGGCTTGAAACTGGTGAAACGTAAGAAACTAGTGATTCTGATAGCAACACCGTCCCAGCTGACATTTATTGTGCATGAAACTGTGAGAGACTGGTGATTCTGTGAACATTCATTGTGCTTCAGACTGGTGAGACACAAGAGGCTGGTGATACAGTGGATATTCAGTGTGCTTTATACTGGTGAGACAACAGAGACTGGTGATTCAGAGAACATTCAATGTGTGTGAAACTGGTGACGTGGAGACTGGCAATTCTTGATCAGAATAGTGTTGTAGCAACATTCATTGTGGGCACAAAACTGGCGATGCATGGCAGGGACTGCTGATATCTGATGGCACCACCACTCCAGTGGACATTCACCAAGTGCATGGATCTGAGACACAGCTATGACTGACACCTGATGGCAACACCATTTCATTGGACAATATGCAATTCACCATATCAGTGGACATTGACATGGCAGCATCTAATGGTTCCAGATGGCAATACTATTTTGGTGGATATTCTTTGGCCAGAGGCAACACTATTTCATTTTCACTGGATATTCACTGGCAAGGACTAGTGCTCACTGATGGCGACATCAGTCCAATGGACTGTCACTTTGTGCATATGGTTTAGTAGCAGAGACAGGGCAGTGTCTGTAGCTTTTACATAAATAGCAGTAGTGATTGCTATGTGCATGCACAAACTCTACTCAAGCTTAAAAGTTGAGCAACTTTATGATGCAGCTCAGTGAGCAGTTGTTACAAAGTTTGAAAATATGGAAATAATTGGCTGCCTGCAAGATCTTTGCCAACTGTACATGGCGGGACAGCTAGAAATGTTGAAAGTCATTTGTTTGACAGTTTCATAACCAACTTTCTGAAACTGACTTTAAGTGAAGAAAATGTCAAATACTTCGCTATAAAGTTGCTAAACCTTTTGGCTTGAGTATGGGGGAGAGAGAGAGAGATGCATCAGAGAACTAAGAACTGAATTGTGCAATGCAGTGTGAGGTGTTTGACTTGTTAGATTATATTTTATGCTGATCTAATTACGGGAGATAATTGAATTGTGTTAACACTAGTGTTGCAGTAACATGAGTAACCAAAACAGATGGGTGACATGGGGTTAAAACTGGACCTTGTTGGGTTGAGGAACTGGTGAGGTGTTGTACATTTTCTTGCAACCAGTGTGTGCTTTGACATGATTCTCGATCTGCAGGATTTATTGAGGCGTCACTGTTCAAAGCATTGTTTGCTGAAAATATACCAACACTGGCCTATCCACACAAAGGAATATTGACACAGAGGTCTAAAACTAACAGAAGATGCCAGAGCAAGTTTTTTTTTTTTTTTTTTTTTTTTTTTTCAAGTTTGTTAATAACAGAGTAGGTTTTGTCAGTCAAAGAAAATAAGTGCTGGTAGCCACAAAGCCTAGGTCATTTTATATTTTCAAACTATCACACAAATAGAAACCAGATTACTTGTTAACATGAAACAGCAACAGGTAAGTAGCGTAGCATTGATGTAGGTTTGGTGTTTGACTGGGCACTTAGGCTTTTAGATTTGTTATCACTCTGTTGCTAACATAGATAACAGCTAGGTGTGTCTAGATCACACAGTCACTGCCAGATGAGGCAACAGTCAGAAATGGGTAAGTATATTCGATGAAAGATGAACTTCCATTAAGTCACAAATGCTTTACTGTGACTCGTCTTTAGGACAACTTGAATGGTTCACTCTGACTAGAAAGTTTGGAGAAGGGAGAAAAGCAAAGCCTTAAAGTTACTTGACCAAGATGATTCTTAAAGTTACAGACTTGACCAGGACAATCCTTACTGTTGCATACTTGACCAAGACAATCCTTACAGTTACATACTTGACCAAGACTATCCTTACAGTTATATGACCAAAACAATCCTTACAGTTGCATACTTGACCAAGACAGTCTCACTGACATTGGATTTTACAACTTCATTCCAGAGCCCTGCTCTGCTCTTTCTCACCAATGTAACACAGCTTCCCTGTTTTCAGGCCAAAATACATGAGACAGGTTTCACACGGTCATGTGGCATGGAATCAAAAGTTACAGGTTCCCTCTTTCAAGCCTAAATACATGAGACAGAGGTTTTGCACAGTCACGTGGCATGGAAGCAAAAACTACAGGTTGCCTGTTTTCAAACCTAAAAGCATGAAATCGGGGTTTCTGACAGTCATGTGGCATGGAAGCAGGTTTCCCTTTTCAGGGGGTTCCTCACAGGTGTGTAGCTAGAAGCAAAATTGCAGGTTTCCCTTTTCAAGCCTAAATACATGAGAGTTTCCGACAGTCATGTGGTGTGGAAGCAAAGGTTACAGGTTTCTGTTTCCAGTCTAGGTACATAGGGGTATCCCCATGGGTGTCATGCAAGCAAAGGTTACAGGTTCTCTGAAGCCTAAATACATGAGATTTCCATAGTCGTGTGGCATGGAAGCAAAAGTTAAGGTTCCCTGTTCAAAGCCTAAATACATCAGATTTCCATCGTGTGGCATGGAATAAAAAGTTTCAGGTTCCCTGCTTGCAGCCTACACACATGAGACCATAGTCGTGTGGCGTGGAATCAAAAGTTGCGGGTTTCCAGTTTCAAGCCTAGATACATGAGACAGGGGTTTTGACCACAGTGGTGTTTTGCACATGAAAAAATACGGCTCCCCTCTGATTCAGCTTTTTGCTTGTGAGTTAGTGACGTGTATTTGGAACTGATGTGCAGTTTTGAATGTGTGATTTGTCTTGAGGACATGACCTTGTGCGTTTGATGGGGTGTTTAAAATCTAAGAAATAATTCCACTTCATGTATTCATCTAGAACCATGGTTGGAAACTTTCTGTGTGTATTTTGATGCAAAATTAATATTGGGATCCGTTTTATTCTTCTCTTCTACAATTCCCTCATTAGTTTATTTTTACTTGTAAAAGTTGTTTAGTGAACCCCTTTGTTTCTTCATTTTCTTTCTGTTCGTGTATCTGGTGGGTGGGCTCTTTTGTTGACATTGATTTTCTTTCTTTTGTGTCACGGGGCACACAAGTCCAATACTAACTTCTTTTGTGTCTGATTTAATGTTGTATTTGTTCAGTTCCGGGACTAAGTTATGGACATAATTAAATGGCCTGGATTACTATAAAAGATCATAGATATTTCCTTTTTGTTCAGAGGATAGGGGATGCAAGATTAAAACTCAAAATGAATGATTTGGTTAAGGTCACATTTGGTTTGTTATCCACTTCAGGGGGATAAAATGCCAACTGGATCAGTTTCAGGTGGTCTTGTCTTGGATACATGTACAATATATACTAACTGTTCACACATTTAAGCTTAGCCAGCCTGAGGTGAACCAGCAGACAGTCTGTAGTTTGCCTGGGATAGTCATAGGGAAACAGCTTTGCTTTTTAACTCTTTGAACTCGTCTACTACTGTGCATAAAAGTTGACTATAAAATCCGTAGTTGCTAAATTTATAAACCAAATCTTTCATTTGAAGTTTTCACTCGCACAGTATGTTGAACATAACATTTTGGCAAGGCTACTTTCTCTTGGATTTTGGAAGCTTGTGAAATTTGGACTTGTTTTGAGCCATGACAGGATAAGGATTTGTTTTGTTTCTTTGTGTTATGCAATTCGACAGCTGAGCAAAGTTTCAACAGCCCGTACTTTCGTAATGTGAGCTAATTAAAATGCTCCTGCCTGTGCTGCTGTAAATCATTAAATATAAATCATTTTTGTTTTTGAAGGTATTTTGGGGTCACTAATTCTTACGGCTTTGTTTAGTTTAATGGGGTAGTGGTATTTGTGTTTCTTTATTGCCGGTACGTTTGGTACACCACGAGGTTGGAATGTGGTGAATGATTTTGGCTTTGAAAGTAATCTTTTGTCAATATATATTTTTTTAATCTATCACACACACACACACACAGATAAAGCTATCATTTTTTTTGTTCTGCATTTGAAGACCACAAGATGTGGATTAAAAAAAAAAGCTATTGTCTGTTAATAATACTTATAGCCTTCTTTCAGTTTAAAATCATAAAAAAAAAAATCACAAAAAAAGAAATCCAAAAAAAAAAAAAAAAATCTTTAAAAAAAACTCTAAAAAAATATTTTAAAAATCTATTAAAAAAAAAAAAAAAAGTTGAAGACCACAAGATGTGGAGAATGATTTTGAAGCTATTTTCTTCTGTTAATAATTCTTTATAACCTTTCAGTTTAAAATCCTAAGAAAAAGTAAAAAGTCTATCACAAAAATCTTTAAAAAAAACTAACAAAAAATGTACAGTGTTGGTGAGCTAGTGGGAATGATACTCTACAGTGCTGGTGAGCTAGTGGGAATAAGGTTGTACAGTATTGGTGAGCTAGTGGGAATGATGCTGCACAGTGCTGGTGAGCTAGTGGGAATAAGGTTGTACAGTGTTGGTGAGCTAGTGGGAATGATGCTGCAGAGTGCTGGTGGGAATAAGGTTGTACAGTGTTGGTGAGCTAGTGGGAATGATGCTGCATAGTGCTGGTGAGCTAGTGGGAATGATGCTGCACAGTGCTGGTGAGCTAGTGGGAATAAGGTTGTACAGTGTTGGTGAGCTAGTGGGAATGATGCTGCACAGTGCTGGTGAGCTAGTGGGAATGATACTGCATAGTGCTAGTGAGCTAGTGGGAATAAGTTTGTACAGTATTGGTGAGCTAGTGGGAATAAGGTTGTACAGTGTTGGTGAGCTAGTGGGAATGATGCTGCAGAGTGCTGGTGGGAATAAGGTTGTACAGTGTTGGTGAGCTAGTGGGAATGATGCTGCAGATTGCTGGTGGGAATAAGGTTGTACAGTATTTGTGAGCTAGTGGGAATGATGCTGCATAGTGCTGGTGAGCTAGTGGGAATGATGCTGCACAGTGCTGGTGAGCTAGTGGGAATAAGGTTGTACAGTGTTGGTGAGCTAGTGGAACAAACAAAAATCTAGCGCACACACGCACACAATTTTTTTTTAAATCCTTAAAATCTTTTACAATTAAAAAACAAAATCTTTTTTTTGTTCCCCCTCTTTTTTGTTTTGGCCTTTTTCAGACCAGTTTTGATGAACTTGTCATTTTTCCTCTTTTCTTTTCAGACTTTGGATGTTGATGTATGCATATAAAGAATCACCGTTTCCATGGCAAGACTCATTATTGCAGCCACAGTTTGTGAGTCAGCTGTGCGTAGTTGTTGCAGTACTTTCAGACCCAGAGTTTGTTGGTGGCTGCAGGTCAACACACTGGTGTATTTCTGTCTTCTTTTCAAACATTGGCTGTTGAAGTATGTGTGCAAAGAATTGGCCAATTTCCATGGTAAAACTGATTACTGCAGCCACAGTTTGTGAGTCAGCAGTGCATAGTAGCTGCAGTGCTTTCACACCTGGAGTGCTGATTGCAAAAGAAAAATCTTGTTTCAATGACAATTTTGTTGGTGGCTGCAGATGGACATTATCATAAGTGTATGAATCAAATTCACTTTTCTTCTTAAACCTAGTAGTGTTGGAAGAGCTTGCAAGTCCACACATTTAACCTGTTCACTGCCAGCACAGCCCAGTGTTGGTGTAACCACCACTGCCAGGGAAATTTCAGGTTTTTCAATGGAAAATAATCAAAAAATTGTAGCACCTGCCACATTCAAGCTAGTTATACAAAAGTTGTATTTTTGGTAAACTTTATTCATTTGTCTACAAGATGAGCATAATTTTGGAACAAACTGTTTTCATTTTCAGTAAAAATAATAAAAAATAATAAAAAAAAAGTTTGAAATTACCTACCCAAATTTGACAACTTCGCAGCACATGCATTTTTTGGTTGACATTGCATTTGTCAGATCATGAGAACAGGAGAAGAAACTAAGGGTGACAAACACTCCATAGACGCAATTTAGTAGAGACATTTTATTAGTGAATAAACATGAAAAACAATACACACAGTGGCCACTCTGCTGTCAGCCATTTTTCTCCAGAAAACGCAAGGGGGTCACTCTTACAAAGCACAGGTTTATAATTTCCATACAGCCTCACTGCAACACCATTGGTACCTGTTTAGAGGGGAAAGCCTGGGGTTTCCTGTAGTAGGAAACACCACAGGATTTGTTGGGAGTAGCGTTGGCTAAAAATAGGGGAACCAGGATGACAGAATATTCTGTCACTGGGCACTGGCACGTGCTAAACTTAGCAATGGAATATTCCATCACTGGGCAATCAAGAGGTTAAATAACATTTTCGTGTGTTGTTGTTGTTTTTGCAAATTAACGTATGTTTCATTTTGAAAACATTTTATAGAGAAATACAATATGGTGCCCATGGTAAAGGCATTGTCCACACCTCTGCCCTTATGTTGATAATGTGGCTCAGGAGTTATGGCAGCATTGTTGATGCAGCATAATGGGATAATGTTCTGTTGAAAACAAATTCAAGTTGATAAACTGCACAGTCCAGCTTAGTACTTGGTGAACAATCACAGAATTACGCATATAGTATAGTGTGTGTTTGTGTGTTTAACTCAAGTAGCTGAGAGATTATATATATATATCCACTCATAGGTGGGGTTTTGACCAGTGTAAGTATGGATGTATGGTTTCATCTGACCTCCTTGACACTGTACTTTGCCTGCTAGTCTGACTGTGGGGCTGGACTGAGCATCTAGTCTACCTGGAGTGCCCAAGGTGAGAGCGTCTCGCACTTAGTGTTTCTCGACTACCTGCATGAAAGATCCTTAGTCACAGCTACTTCTAGTGTGTATGTGGGTGTGTACTGTCTCATTCTCACTCTCTTCCCCCCCCCCTCTCTCTCTCCCTCTCTCCTTCCCTCTATCTCTCCCTCCCTCCCTCCCTCTCGCTCTCTCTCCCTCCCTCTCCTCCCTCCCTCCTTCCCTCTATCTCTCCCTCCTTCTCTCTTTCTCCATCCCTCCCTCTTTCTCTCCCTCCCTCCTGCCCCCCCCCCCTCTCTTTCCCTGCCCCCCCCCTCCTTCCTCCCTCCCCCTTTTGCTGACTCCTGTTCTTATCTGTGTGCATGAGTATAAATGGTAGAAAAGAAGAGTGTGTGTTGTGACTGGATGTTTGTATGCTTGCATGGTTTGTTTGTGTGCATGACTGGTGTGTGTGTGTGTGTGTGTGCGTGCCTGCATGTATGTGTGTGCGTGTGTGCATGCGTGCGTTTGTGTGTGCATGCGTGCGTGTGTGTGTGTGTGCGTGCGTGCATGTGTATGTGTCAAGCAATATATGCTGTCTAAGGATCTGTATGGGTAGGTGGTCAGTGAAACATGGGTGTCAGTCGTTCTTTTACCTTTGGTACCCAGGGGGTTAGATGCTCACTCCAGTCCCTCAGCCACACTGGCAAACAAAGCACAATGCCAGTGGGGCCAGGATGAAGTCATGCACCATGCTTGCACTGCTCACAACTCTACCTGTGAGTGTGTGTGTGTGTGTGATCCCTCAACTACTTCAGTTCCAAACACAAAACACATGCATACTGTACACACATGCACAGTGCTTTTGTTTGCACCTTTTTGGTTTCGTGCCATTAATGACTGATTCTGAATTAGGAAAGTGACTGCTTTGGACACCTGAGCTTTCAAACGATGCAAGATAAAAAAAAAATCCACAAAAAGAGGCTGTTGGATATTGACTACAATGAAGTCTGAAGGTGGAATTAAGTTTATGCAGTCATTTGGTGGTGCTCGAAAATGCCTGCCATCATCTTACAGCATGCATGTACACACTCTTTTATTGTTGTCACTTGTGGATGAGTCGTTTCCATTTACAGTGACACTAAGAGCATTGCAATCAGAATCTGAGATTTTGCTTGGCAACAAAGGGCCAGCCCAAAAGTCAATTGGCATGGCTGTCATTTGATGGGATGTAGCCACTCACTACAATGTTTAAAAACAATATTCATGGATGTCCTTTACTTCGCAGGTGAAAATGGACTGGAGCAGTGCATGGTCTCAGTCACAGGTGTGCAGACCTAGTGTGGTGAACTGGTCTGCCTGTTGTTCACCGGATGGCTGAACTTTGCCAGAGGGACATAACTGAAGGATGGGACTTCGCTGGAGACCAGGATCTCACTGGAGGATGGGACTTTGCTGGAGACAAGGATCTCCTTGGAGGATGGGACTTTGCAGGAGACAAGGATCTCCCTGGAGGATGGGACTTTGCAGGAGACCAGGATCTCACTGGAGGATGGGACTTTGCAGGAGACAAAGATCTCACTGGAGAATGGGACTTTGCTGGAGACAAGGTCACTGGAGGATGGGACTTTGCTGGAGACAAGGATCTCACCTTGAGGTTGGGACTTTGCTGTTGGGCAGGGCATCACTGGAAGGCAAGTCTTTGCAGAACAGGTCACTGGAGGACCAGCTTTTGCTGGAGGATGGGTCACTGGAGGACAGACATTTGCAGGATGACAGGGCTATGCTGGAAGACAGGGTCACTGGAGGACAGGCCTTCACTGCAGGACAGAGTCATTGGAGGACAGGCCTTTGCTGGAGAACAGGGTCAACTTGAGGACAGGCCTTCACTACAGGACATGCAGTCACTGGAGGACAGGCCTTCACTACAGGACAGTCACTGGAGGACAGGCCTTCACTACAGGACAGAGACACTGGAGGACAGGCCTTCACTACAGGACAGGGTCACTGGAGGACAGGCCTTCACTACAGGACAGTCACTGGAGGACAGGCCTTCACTACAGGACAGTCACTGGAGGACAGGCCTTTGCTGGAGGACAGGCCTTCGCTGGAGGACAGCCTTCGCTGGAGGACAGGGTCCCTGGAAGACAAGGTCACTGGAGGATGGACCTTCGCTGGAGGACAGGGTCACTGGGGGACGGGCCTTCGCTGGAGGACAGGGTCACTGGAGGACCAGCTTTTACTGGAGTACTGTCACAGGAAGACAGACTTTGCTGGAGGACAGAGTCACTGGAGGGCCAGTCTTTGCTGGAAGATGGTCACTGAAGACAGACTTAGCTGAAGGATGGGGTCACTGGAGGACAGGGTCACTGGAGGGCCAGCCTTTGCTGGAGGACAGGGTCACTGGAAGAAAAGACTTTGATGGAGGACAGGATCACTAGAAGACCAGACTGCTGGAGGACAGGATCAATGGATAGCGGGGCTAGTTTGTAGGCAGGACTTTGCTGGAGTATACGACTTCGCTGGAAGACTGGATTTTGCTGGAGCGCAGGATTGCAAGACTTGTTTACAAGGAAACTGAATGTGGATATTTACCTGTTGTGTTGCTGTTTTGCATGCAGTCAAAATTATTCATTGACAGTATTTTGTTACGACAGGGCCAGACTTCTCTGGACAGCAGGAATTTGCTGGAGGACAGGGTGACTGGATAGAGGCAGACCTTCATGGAGAACAAGGCAGGACTGCAGGAGTTTGCTGGAGTATATACACAATGAGCTGCACATCTCTTAATTTGTATTAGAATGATGCAGTAGTGCATGCATGTGCTGTAACTGGCAGTACAGATTGATTGGGGGGGGGGGGGGGGGAATGCCACAGACTCACCTAAGCTTGTTAAAAAGAAGTCATTCGATTTTGTGTGGATACTTACGTATATGTTGTAATTTTGTGTGGAATTAAAAGGCAAATTTTACGGTATCAAAGATGATATTCTGTACTCTGTCGCTGCAGGGTAGGACTTCCCTGGATGGCAGGACTTCACTGGACAGAAGCCCCTTCACTGGATGGTAGGACTTCACAGGATGGCAGGACTTCACCAGACATCCCTGGATGGCAGGACTTCACCACACAGCAGGACTTCCATGGAGGGCAGGACTTCCCTGGACGGCAGGACTTCACTGGACAGCAGGACTTCCTTGGACAGGACTGTGCTGGAGGGCAGGACTTCCCTCAAGAGGGCTTCACTGGACGGCAGGACTTCAGCGGATTGCAAAACTTCCCTGGACAGGACTTCATTGGATGGCAGGATTTCCCTGTAGGGCAGGAGTTCCCAGGACAGGACTTAACTGGATGGCAGGACTTCTGTGGAGGGCAAGACTTCACTGGATGGCAGGACTTCTGTGGAGGGCAAGACTTCACTGGATGGCAGGACATCTGTGGACGGCAGGACTTCACTGGATTGCAGGACAGGACTTCCCTAGAGGGCAGGACTTACCTGGAGGGCAGGACGTCATGGACGTCGGGACTTCAGTGGAGGGCAGGACTTACCTGGAGGGCAGGACGTCATGGACGTCAGGACTTCAGTGGAAGGCAGGACTTACCTGGAGGGCAGGACGTCATGGACGTCAGGACTTCAGTGGAGGGCAGGACTTACCTGGAGGGCAAGATTTCCCTGGACAGAAGGACGGCAGGACATGACTGGACAGCAGGATGGCAGAACTTTCATGGAGCACAGGACTTCCCTGAACAGGACCTCACTGGATGGCAGGAGTTCCTTGGATAACAGGACTTCCCTTGATGGCAGGCCTTTGCTGGAGCACATGGTTGAAAGGTGTTTGCTGGAGTATGCAGATGTACAGCTCCTTATGTGTGTAAGAATGTGGAGTTATGTGTGTAAGTGTCAGTGTGGACTGATTTGTATGTTTGTGTTTGTGTGGAGGGGGGTGGCTGGGGGCACAGAATTTCTTGTAAGGAATCATTTTCTCTTTTGGGAATTTTTGTGTGAATTGAACTGCAAACTTCTGTGTTGTTCAGAGACAGTATTCTGTATTATGTCTTTGGAAGGCAGGGCTTCCTTGGATGGTGGGACTTCACTGGAAGGCAAGAGTTTGCTGGAAGACAGGACTTTGCTGGAGGACAGGGTCCCTGGAGGGCAGGACTTGGCGGGAGGAGAGGGTCCCTGGAGGACAGGACTTCATTGGGGTACACAGTGAGTTGTACATCTTGTAATTTGTGTAAGGATGATGGAGTTGTGCATGCATGTACTGTGTGTCTTACTGACAGCGTGGGCACATTGATTTGGGGGGTGGGGGGACATGCTTTAAAGGAAACCTTTTGTTTTACTGTACATGAATATTCACCCATTATGCAAATTTCTGTGTTATTCATAGACAGTGTTCTGTATTCTGTCACTGGATCGCAGGACTTCCCTGGAGGACAGAACTTTGCTGGAGGACAGGGTGACTGGAGGGCAAGCCATTGCTGACCGGTAGGCCTTTGACAGAGGAAGAGCCTTCATGGAGGACAGGGCCAGACTGCAGGAGTTTTCTGGAGTACACAGTGAGTTGCACATCTCTTAATTTGTATAAGAATGATGCAATAGTGCATGCGTGTGCTGTGTGTAGCTGTCAGTACAGATTGATTGGGGGTGGGGGGTATGCCTCAGACTCGCCTACGCTTGTTGAAAAGAAACTTTGTTCAACTGTGTGTGGATATTTATGTATAATGTTGTAAATTGTGTGCAATTAAAAGGCAAATTTTATGGTATCAAAGACAATATTCACTGTTGGACAGGACTTCACTGGATGGCAGGACTTCTCTGGACAGAAGCACTTCACTGGACCATAGGACTTCACAGGACGGCAGGACTTCACCAGACTTCCCTGGATGGCAGGACTTCACTGGACAGAAGCCCCTTCACTGGACCATAGGACTTCACAGGACGGCAGGACTTCACCAGACTTCCCTGAATGGCAGGACTTCACCGCACAGCAGGACTTCCGTGGAGGGCAAGACTTCCCTGGATGGCAGGACTTGGCAGACTGCGAAACTTCCCTGAAAAGGACTTCACTGGACAGCGGGATGGCAGGACTTTAGTGGATCAAAGGACTTCCCTGAACAGGATCTCACTGGATGGCAGGCCTTTGCTGGACAGCAGCCTTTGCTGGAGGACATGGTTGAAAGGAGTTTGCTGGAATATGTGGAGATGTACAGCTCATTGTGTGTGTAAGAATGTGAAGTTGTGTGTGTAGCTGTTCATGTGGATTGGGGTGGAGGACATGGTCACTGGAGGGCAAGCCATTGCTGACCGGTAGGCCTTTGACAGGAAGAGCCTTCTTGGAGGACAGGGCCGGACTGCAGGAGTTTGCTGGAGGACACAGTGAGCTGCACATCTCTTACTTTGCTTAAGAATGATGCAGTCGTGCATGTGTGTGCTGTGTGTAACTGGCAGTACAGATTGATTGGGGGTGGGGAGGTATGCCTCAGACTCGCCCAGGGTCCCTTGAGGACAGGACTTCACTGGGGTACTCAGTGAGTTGTACATCTTGTAATTTGTGTAAGGAGGATAGAGTTGTGCGCGTGCATGTGCTGTGTGTCTTACAAACAGCATGGGTTCATTAGGGGTGTGGAGGAGACCTGCCTAAAAGGAAACTTTGTTTTACTGGACATGGATATTCACCTATTATGTTAAGCACGTTTCTGTGTTAGTCATAGCCACTGTTCTGGAATCTGTCACTGGATCGCATGACTCCTCTGGAGGACAGGTCTTTGCCAGAGGACAAGGTCCCTGGAGGGCAGGACTGCTATGTGGCAGCCTCCGTCTCCTTTTCTAAGGCAGAGTGTGTGTCCAGTGCCACTTGGCCCGACCTGACCACGACGTAGACAGGTACTGTGTCATGCAGGCTGTAATCCTCCTCCCTTCCTGGTCTGTTCACCATGACACTTCCGATGTAAGTAAACATCCCTAATTGGAGCATGTAAATAGATAAATAATAGGTTCTGTATCGAATGAGTTTATTCTTGTAAATGTATTAGACTTAGATTAATTATGGAACATACGGCTGCACATGTCCTTTCCTGGCCAGCTATAGTGTTTATAGTGTTCTTTGATAGATTGTCATATTTAGTCTGTACTTATGATTTTTAATTTTTTGTATTAGTATGTGTATTTTTGAATACTGTTGTTGGATGCTGCATCCGCAGCTTGTGAGGCTCACATGTGAGATAATTATTGGGGATGTGGATATGTCTGCCTTATAATTATGTCAAATGGTTGAGACAATGAACTTTGGTAACAGCAGTCTGGGCATTGCTGCAACTGATGTCCGCTTGTTCTGAGGTGCCAGAGATTTTAGTTCGTTTGATTAATTCCGTTTGTGGACCTGTAGTATTGCACATGTAGCATGATGTGCTGAAATTTATTAGCCACCAGGCACATGCCTGGAGGTGTATTAATTGTGATTGTGTGTGGAGTTAATTTTTTGCTGACTTATTCTTTTGTATTGTTCCAGAACAAAACCATAATGATCATTATCAGTATTTTACTTCAATAATGCATCTCTATTTTTGTGTTTGTTCTTTTGTTGTTGGCACTGTTGTACTGTTGTTGATAGTACACTGTAAACCAATATTTGGTGTGAGCACTTTTGGTCTGGTCACCATGCATAGCAAGGTGTTTGCTGAGCTGGCTCCTGTTTGCGGCTACTACTGATTGTGTATTTTTGGGTCAAGAAACTAGTTACTATTAGTTTTGACAGCTTGCATTATGTCAGTGTTTATTTGTATGTATAATATTTTCTCTGGTGAAATTCTAGGTTGGTCCATGTGTAAATAAAAGAGGGGAAACTTGGCTGATGTGTTCCGTGTCTACTTTCCCCCCACATCCCCACTGTTAAAGAACATGTGGATATTTATGTTCAATGTAATTTTGTGTGCAGTTGAAAGTTCTGTTATTCATAGACAGCACTCTGTATTGCGTCATTGCAGGGCAGGACTTCATCAGATGCCGGAGGATAGGTCTTTTTCTGGAGGACAACATTCTTGGAGGGCAGGACTTCGCTGGAGGATGCAGTGAGCTATATACATCTGTTTGCATAAGAATGATGGAGTTGTGCCTGCATGTGTTGTGTGTGTAACTGGCAGTGTGAATTTCTTTTTAATTTAAAAATTAAAAAAACTGGTGGGGGACAGACGTGCTTAAATGGAAACATAATATATCTAGATATTCATGTATTAGGACAGGACATCCTTTGAGGGCAGAACTTTGCAGGAGGACAGGCCTTTGTTGGAGGACATGGTTTCTGGGTGAAAGAACTTTGCTAGAGTATGCAGAGAGATATACATCTTACTTGTGTAAGAAGGATGGATATGTACATGATGTGCATAACTGGCAGTGTGGCCTGGTTTTGGGGGGATGTGTGTGCTCCACAGGTTTGTTTAGAAGGAAACTGTTTTACTGTATGTGGAGATTTACATGCCATTTTGTGTGCAGTCAAAAGGCAAGCTTCTGTTGTTCATAGACGTGTTTTATATTCTGTCACTGGAGGGCAGCCCTGCCGCGGAAGACGGGACACCAGTAGGGTCACTGGAGGGCAGGCCTTCATGGAGATGAGGCAGGACTTCGAAGGATGGCAGGAGTTTGCTGGAGGATGGGTCTTCTGCTGGAGGACAGTGTCCATGGAAGGCAGGACTTTGCTGGAGGATGCAGTGAGCTGTACATCTCTTTGTGTAAGAATGAAGGAGTTGTGTGTATGTGCTGTGTAACTGCAGTGTGTGCGTGGACTGACTTTGGGGTGTGCATGCCCCACAGACTCACTTAAAAGGCAGCTTTGTTTTGCTGTTTGTGGATATTTATTATATTTATTTTGCATGCAGCCAAACGGCAAATCTGTGTTGTTCATACAGATTATTCTGTCACAGGATGGCAGGACGTCCTTTGAGGGCAAAACTTTGCAGGACGGGCCTTTGGTGGAGGACATGGTCTCTGGGTGAAAGAACTTTGCTGGAGTATGCAGTGAGATACACATCTCCTAAATTGTGCAAGAGTGATGGATATGTACATGCTGTGTGTAACTGGCAGTGTGGACTGCCTTTGGGGGATGTGTGTGCTAAAAGGAAAAATAAACTGTGGATATTTACGTGTATTTTATGTGCAGTTGAAAGGCATTTCCATTATTCGTAAGTGTTCTGTAGTGTGTCAGTGGATAACGGGGCTTCATTGGATGCAGGACTACCCTGGATGGCAGGCTTTCGTGGAAGACAGGACTTCTCTGGAGTACACAATGAGCTGTATATCTCTTCATTTGGGTAAGAATTATGGTGCTGTGTGCATAACTGGCAGCTTGGACAAAAAACCAAAAAAATGGATGGGGGGAGGGGGGGGGCCTGCAGACTTGCATAAAAGTAAAGTGTATTCTTTGCTCTGTCACTGGATCACAGGACTTTGCTGGAGGACAGGGTCACTGGAGGGCAAGCCACTGCAGAAGGGCAGGCCTTCATGGAGGACAGGGCAGGGCATAAAGGGTGGCAAGAGTTTGCTGGAATAAGGGTCTTTTGCTGGAGGATGCAAGCTGTATACCTCTTGCTTTGTGTAAGACTGGTGGAATTGTGTCTGCATGTGCTTGTGTGTAACTGGCAGCATGGACTGATTTGGG
This sequence comes from Alviniconcha strummeri, assembly GCA_963584105.1. Classification (NCBI taxonomy): domain Eukaryota; kingdom Metazoa; phylum Mollusca; class Gastropoda; family Provannidae; genus Alviniconcha; species Alviniconcha strummeri. Next base: position 10,362,961 of record OY757556.1, read on the forward strand.
GTGGGGTGCATGCCCCACAGACTTGCTTATTTTGCTATGTTTGAATGTTTATGTATTGTGTAGTTGTATGCAGCCGAAGGGCAAATTTCTGTTATTCATAGAGTGTATTCTGTTTTCTGTCACAGGAGAGCAGGGCTATACGGCAGGACTTCCCTGGAAGGCATTGCTGGAGGACGGGGTTCCTGGATTAAAGGACCTTGCCAGAGGACTTGGATAGCCATACATCTCCTAACTTGTGCATGAATGATGGGGTTGTGCATACTTGTGGTGTGTGTGTGTGTATCTGGCAAGTGTGCAGCTTGCTGCCATATGTCCCTGATCTTTGCCATTATACATGGACATATAATATGAATATTTAACATCTTTTCAAACATACGTATATGAGCAAGTGCCAAAAGGTGAGCACCCAGTCAGTGAAAAAAAGATTTGCTGTGATTTGAAAACAAACAAACTGTTAACATGAAGAGGAGGGTTTGTACTAAACAAAACATGAATAAAAAGATAGTTCCTCTTCACGTCTTTTTAAAATGCAGTTTTAAATTGTATGGTCACGCCTGTTCCTCTTCACGTCTTTTTAGAATGCAGTTTTAAATTGTATGGTCACGCGAGACGTGCCAAAAAAACAAAACAAAAACCCATCTACAATGGATTAAATTGATGTGGTGGTGAAAGAAACCAGCCATCATTGCACATTCGCACTTCTCTTATCAATACAGGGCAAACATGATATAAATAGTATGATCTGGAGAGAGAGAGAGAGATTTTTTTTAAATTGCAGTGTTCTTACTTTTATTTGAAAATAAAACAGAAGACAGTCTTTTGGTACACAAATTTTATTGCTTAATACAAAATAACAGCAGCAGTAGTGGTAGTAATTGGATTTTAATGTCCTGTCAACCACATAGGGTCACCTCAGGACAGTCAAACTCGGGTCAAAAGCAAATTTCTAAACTCTTCTTAAATATTATATATCAACCCTCTCTCAAGTCCAACTACAAAACCAACCCTCTCTCAAGTCCAACTACAAAACCAATCACTTCAGAAACATAAAACATAACGCACAAATTTTCAAAGAGTTAGTCCCTTCAATATTACCTCTGTTAAAAGAGCATTATATATGAGGCACATGCTGGTATCATCGACTATTCCGCCTAATTTATCGATACCAGGTTAAAGAAAAAATATATAAAAAAATGAACGGATCTATACAATATAGAATTAAAAAATGTTACATAAATGCATAATGGCAAATACCAGTGCCATACAGAACTAAGCTGGACACGCCAGCTACCATCATCTCCTAGCTGCTCAACAAGAGCCATACAAAAAAGCATAACCCTTTACGAAAAATATTTCAGAGTTTTCTTGGAAAAAAAGTCAGGAGAATGGACCATTAGCAGAAAAATGACAAGAAAGGGCAGGAGGCCGAGGCAGAAAAAACAAGAGGAGAGATAGGAAAGGGAAATCAAATGATGGCTCAGAGATTCCAGACAGGAAGGGAACATGAACATCCACAGCCTCCCTTCGGGGTAAACAGCAGCACCAGAAACCTGAAAGAGATTGAATGAATAAACAAGTTTATCCTGTTAGTACTATCTGAGCCCTGGACACCAGAACTCTTTCTGTATCAGATATTGCTATGAAAATTGTTAACAAGTGAAACTGCATTTAAAGTTTAATCACTTTGGACTGATGCAGAACCGTCCGTGTTTAGTCTGAGCTTATTCTAAGCTGAGTGTGCTTTTATGTTTTAGATGCTTATAACGTGCATAGACTTGTGACAGTTATGCTTCATCCTGAGACGGCTCTGTGCAGTTGAGATGATGTTAAAAATCCAGTTACTAATAACGGAAAAGACTACATTTTTCAGGTCAGTTCAGTTTTATAATACTTAGAACCATTGAAACCCCTACTGACTGTTATTAGTAACTGGATTTTTAGCATTGCCATCTCCTTCCAATGTTGCAACACCCCCTGCTGAAAGTCAGAAATGTTTCAATTTATACTATTACTACAATCAATAATGTTAGGACAAAATGAACTCAAATGCTACCTGGTACTGCCAGTGATACATGGTGCAGGGTCTGGTTCATTGTCTCCCTCATCATCTGGTTCTGCAAGGAATGCCATGTTGAGGTTGATCGGCGGGTGATGTTTTGTTGTCGATTTTCTGAACTTCAGCGGCTCTCTGTGTGTTATTAGTCTACCAATCTTAACAATTTTATCTTACATATCTCTTTGTTATATAAAGCAGACAACACACTTCTTCTTTTTTGAAAATGAGGTTTTAATTTTCTGAAAACGACAAAAGTGTGACATGGGGTGTGCGCACCTTTTGGCACTGGCTCGTATATATTTGACAAGATGTTAAATTGAATTACTCACTACTAACTTGGGTTGCTGTGTATGGATATTTATGTATCATGTTGTAATTCTGTATGCAGTTGAAAGGCAAATTACTATGCTGTTCGTAGACGGTATTCTGTCACTGGAGAGCAAAGGCTTTGTTGAATGGCAGGACTTCGCTGGACCCAGGAATGCAGGAGTTTGCTGTAGGCAGTCTTCTACTGAAGAGGGTCCCTGGAAGACTGGAGTATGCAGAGAGCTGTACAGCTCTTAATTTGTGTTAAGAATGATATGTGTGTGTTACTGAGAAGTGTGAGTTGATTTTGGGGAGTGCGTGTGCCACATATTCGCACAAAGGGGAACTTTATGTGGATATTTATGTATCGTAATGTTGCTTGCAGTTGAAAGGTAGATTTCAGTGTTGCTTATAGACGGTATTCTGGATTCTGTCACTGCAGGGTCAGTCTTCACTGGAGGGCAGGCTTTCACTGAAGGAAATGGTCCCTAGAGGATAGGACTTCACTGGAAGATGTAGTGAGCTGTACCTGTCCAAAGCTGTGTAAGAATGTTGTTGTGCATGTATGTACTGTGTAACTGGCAATGTGGACCGATTGGTTGGGTGGGTCTCGGACTTGCTTAAAAGCAAACTATTCTGCTGTATGTGAATATGTATGTATAATGTTATTTTGTATTGTTGTATTCTATTTGAAACTGTAGAAGGCGGGTTTTTTTGCTGGAGGAAAGGACAGTAAGCAGCCACCACGTGCGTCAGTCATGGCTTGACATCTGCACCTCGTGGATCAGAGTGTTGCAATGTGCATGTGCAAGCATCTTAACAAAATGACCAGTTGTCATCTAACACTTTTGACACTGTTTTTGTGGCCAGCACATGAAGTTTTGCAAACTAATAAAGTTGATAATCTCGCACCCTCAGACTAACCTGATCATGCACTCAGGTATGTATGACAAAGCCTACAGTTTGCCATAACAGTTGCAAATGCAACAGTGTTAAATTACAGCTTTGAAAATTAGATAATGAAATTGATAAGTTACTCTGTGTGTTGAGTGTTTTGGTAAGTTACTCTGTGTGTTGAGTATTTTGTGTGATCTCACTGTGCAGCTGGTGCAAACTGCACAAAGAACGCAACCCTGTGTGTTTTAAAATGGCATTTTATTCATTCTGATATTGTTCTTAATATTGCTCATTATTGATACTGTTCTAAAATGTGTGATTCAAAAGTGTTTGTTCAGTGGTCAATCAGATATCTGATATCGTTCTAAAATGGTGTTTGTTCATTCTGATATGGTTCTAAAATAGTGTTTGTTTACTCTGATATATTTCTGTGTTTTAAATTGGTTTGTTCATTCTGATTTGGTTCTTATATGTGGGTTTTAAAATGTTCGCTTTAATATGGTTCTTAAATATGTGTTACTGTGAAAATAATGTTCTGATATAGTTCTGAAATGTATGTTTTGAAATAGTGTTCATTCTGATATGGGTCTTAAATGTATGTTTTAAATCAGTGTGTATTTTGATGTGGCTCTTAAAATGTGTTTGAAAATAATGTTTGTTCTCCTGTTCTTAAAAGTTAAATGTGTGTTTTGAAATAGTCTTTGTTCTGGTACGGTTCTTAAAATGTGATTTTTCATTCTGCTGCAACTGTTAATGTCTTAATTTATGCTTATTTTGATATGGTCCTTAAATCTGTGTTTTGAAATTGTTCTGGTATGGTTCTTAAACTGGATTTAAAACGGTGTTTCTTCGTTCCGATGTCGTTCTTGATGTGCTTAAAATGGCATTTGTTCTGATGTTCTTAATTTTTTTATTTTAAAATAGTTTTTGTTAGGATGTGGTTCTTAATTTTTTTTTAAATAATGCTTGTTCTGATCTGGTTCTTGTATGCACGTTTTAAAATGGTAATTGTTCATTCTATGGTTTTTGAATGTGTTTTAAAACAGTTTGTGGTCATTCTGATATGGTTCTAAAATGTGTTTTAAAATGGTGTTTGTTCTGATGTGATACTTAACTGCATGTCTCAAGAAAGTGTTGTTTTGATATGGTTCTTATGTGTTTTAAAAATACTGTTTGTTCTGATATGGTTCTTAAATGTTTTAAAGGTGTTCTGATGTGGTTTTTAAATGTGCATTTTAAAATAGTTTGTTCTGATGTAGTTCTTAAATGCGTGTGTCCTGATAAAGTTCTGAAATTGTTCTGATATGATTTTTAAATGTGTTTTAAAATAGTGTTTGTTCTGATATGGTTCTTAAAGGTTTGTTTTAAAATAGTGTGTTCTGGCATGGTTCTTAAGTGCATTTTAAAATAGCATTTGTTTCTGTGCATTTGACAGGACATTAAAATCCATGAACTGGCTTTGTGATCTTGACCATAGTTTTTGTTACATATTTGCTTTCACTCACTTTATCAGTTGCTTGAAAAAGGTCTATTGTAACCGAGTGTATGTCTGCATGTCCCGGGCCATGACCATTTAATCTTTTCTTTCCGGTCCTTTTCCTTTTTGATTGGGTACATGCACTGGTATTTGCCATTATGCATTTATATAGTTTGATATTGTGTCTGTCCATTCCTTTTTTGTATTTTTCTTTAACCTGGTATCAATAAATTAAAGAATGGTTGATGATACCAGCATGTCCTAAGCCTTATGTGCTCTTTTAACAGGAGTAATATTGAAAGGACTATATGTTTCATTCCATGCAGCGTCTTGTACATTTTGTAGCATAATATGTGCCTAACATGTTTTTTCTCGCTCTCTCTCCCTCCCTCATTCTCTCTTTTTCTCGCTCGCTATCGCTCTCTCTGTGTCTCTGTCTGTGTCTGTCTCAGTCTCTCTCTGTCTCTGTGTCTCTGTCTCTCTCTGTCTCTCTGTCTCTGTCTCTGTCTCTCTCTCTCTCTCTCTCTCTCTCTCTCTCTCTCTCTCTCTCTCTCTCTCTCTCTCTCTCTGACCTTTTTCTCTGTCTTTGTCCCTCTCTCTCTCTCTCTCTATTGTCTCTGTCTGTCTGTCTCTCTCTCTGTCTGTCTCTCTCTGTCTCTGTCTGTCTGTCTGTCTCTCTCACTCTCTGTCTCTCTCTGTCTGTCTCTCTCTCTCTCTCTCTCTCTCTCTCTCTCTCTCTCTCTCTCTCTCTCTCTCTCTCTCTCTCTCTCTCTCTCTCTCTCTCGTTCTTCCCTATGTGTCTCTCTTCCTCCCCTTTCTCTCTCTCTCCCTCTCCCTCCCTCTCTCTCTCTCTCTCTCTCTCTCACGTACGCACGCATGCGCGCGCGCGCACACACACACACACAAGTGACACATACAATATCACAAGTACTGATATCCGCACACACACACACGCACACACACACAAAAGTGACACACACAATATCACATGTACTGGTATCCAAGTGAGGGGGAAAAGTGCAATGCCTGCACGATTTGAGACAAAACGTGCCGCAACAACATATCTAACTTCCTGGTACAGAAGAGCGGATTGATTCATCGCTCGAGTTCTCCGTGTGATGCGCCGACTGAATGTACCTATCTTCATTATTGCAGGCCTATGCTCTGACGTGGACTATGAGGATCCAGGTGACGACCATTTTGCTTTACGTCCACAGAAGTGAGGTGGCTTATTAGGGACGGGGACAGGTGGGAATGGGACGAAAGAGTGAAGGCTCGACCGCGGATACCGCCCGAAAAAGACCGGAGACACCGTGGACCGCCGCCAGAACAATGGGAGTGTTAAGGCGGTGTCCCCTCGCCATTGCCCAGCGACTAGTGCACTGCGCAATTGCTGTTTCAACTGCCGTGCCTGGGCAGAGTCACAAAGACAATGTCCGTTGCACTGCTCTTGAGGAACAACTCGAAGCGAAAGAAGTCCAACTTTCGCAGCCCAGCTCCACCTCCCTACTCATGATCTCCTCTGGGCTAACTTGAAGGGTCAGCTCCACCTCCCTTCTCTAGATCTCTTGATCTTTTGATCTCGCCTGGAACCTTGTAATATGATCCAGGTAAGCTGTTGGTCGCTTTTCTACAGCGCTAGTCTCCGATCTCGAGCACACTCACTGCGCTCTTGTCACATGTGATTCTATAAGTAAGTAAATAAGTAAGTAAGTAAGTAAACATGGTGCCTAACGTCCACAGATACCATAAGGCTTATTAGGGACGGGGAGAAGGGGGTATGGAGGTGGGGGGAGAGGGAGATTATATACCTATCGCTACACTGTCACCACCAGAATGATTCCTGAATTAAGATGGGCAGCGATGAGAGCCATTTTAATGTTTCAGTAGGAAGTGATGGACAAAGTCACAAGACTGTGTCCACAAACCACAACCTTTCTGAAGAGAAAGGACGGCCGAAGCGGTATCGAACCGTGGTCCTTCCGCTTACCAGCCTAACGCCTTACCGCTAGGCCAAACCGGCTCACGTGATTCTACTGATGATGATGAGTTGATGCTTAATGTCCTCAGATGTCATTTGACATATTAGGGACAAGTTGTGACCAATGCCGAAGCACGGTTCAATAAAATCCACATACGTAAGGTGTATGAGTGTTTAGCTGTAACCTGCCACCTGCACTTTTTGGCAGAATGACCGGGATTTTTTACGTGCTACTGTGGTAACACGGGGGTGGAACGGATACCGAAATAGAGTCAGCACAGAAAGTCGACCCTGGAGAAGAAAATTCTCCCGCCGTTCCAGCAGGGATTCGAACCCGCGACCTTTCAATCACGAGTCCGGTGCTCTAACCACTGAGCTATCCCCCGCCCCCCCTAGGCGGCAATGACCTGTATCTCCTATATATAGGTCCATGGCACTAGGCCTATTCAGTAAGGCGTTAGGCTGGTAAGCGGGAGGACCTCGGTTCGAATCCGTTTTGGCTCTCCATTCTCTTCGAAAAGGTTGTAGTTTGTGGAAACCGTCTTGTGACTTTGTCCATCACTTCCTACTCAAACATTAAAATGGCTCTCGGCATCGCTGCCCTTGTTAATGCAGGAGCCATTCTGGTGGTGACAGTGTACCGATAGGTATATAATCTCCCCCTCCCCCACCTCCATACCCCCTTCCCCCCTTCCCTAATAAGCCTTGTGGTTTCTGTGGACGTAAGCACCATGTTTACTTACTTTGCCTATTTCAGTGTCAGCCGCCGGTTTGGCCTAGCGGTAGGGCGTTAGGCTGGTAAGCAGAGGGACCTCGGTTCGAATCCCGGCGTTTTGGCTCTCTTTTCTCTTCAAAAGTTGTGGTCTGTGGACACTGC
>OY757556.1:10370754-10397754 GCA_963584105.1 Alviniconcha strummeri
ACGGTCTTGAGACTTTGTCCCTCACAATTACTGAATGAAAATCATGACTCGAAATGGCTGTCATCGCTGCCCATCTTAACGCAGGAGCCATTCTGGTGGTGACAGTGTAGTAGTATAATCTCCCTCTCTCCCCACCTCAATATCCCCTTCTCTCCGTCTTTAATAAGCCTGGTGCTTTCTGTGGACGTTAAGCACCATGTTTACTGTTTCAGTGCTGACACTGACTCAGTTCAGTCACGGCGGATCTGCAGTCAACACTGAGAACATCAGGGATAAAGTCTAATCACGATTTACTGGCATTATAAGATTTAACCACACACACACACACACACACACACACACACACACACACACACACACACACACACAAAGAAAAACGAGAGAAAAAAAGTGTGGTAATTTGGTTGGTTGAGTGTTGCTTTACGTCCACACCGAGTGAAACCGTAGGCTTATTAGGGACGGGAGCCTTGGACGGCCACCTCAATGTGCCTCGACTTTCACACACGGCTTCTAAGCTCTGCAGTGACTCGGTATTGCAATTTGCATGCCGCAATTCAGTACAACCTCCCACAGAGATTCATACCTTTGCGGCGGGTGTATCATTAACCCCGTCAGTCTCAGTCACTGACTGAGTCACTTCGAGTCACTGACAAGTCACACACACACACACACACACACACACACACCGGATGTTACATACCACACACTCACACACCGGATGTTACATTCCACACACTACAAATGACACACACACACATACACACACACACACACCGGATGTTACATATCACACACTACACACACACACACACACCGGATGTTACATACCACACACTCACACACCGGATGTTACATTCCACACACTACACTACACACACACGCACACACACAGAGATCTGTATCTCAAGTAAAAACAGAGATCTGTGCATTGTACAGAATTCAAATACTATGATAAACTACATCCATGTTGTGACACCCAGGTGAAAAACAGCAGTATTATAGTGACTACAACTGTACAAGCAATTCCAGTGAATCACAAGCTATACAGCAAGACCTGCATTACACACACACACACACCACCACCACCACCACCACCACAACATTAGTCAACTGAAATACTTTAAAAACAAGTTGAGCAACAGTTGCATGTTTTAAACTGATGGGTTTTCAGAGTGGTTTTAAATGCAGCTGTTGACTGAGTATGTTTAACTTCATGACTGAGGCAGAGAATTCCAGACAGAAGGGGCAGCAGTGGAAAAAGAGCGATCGATGTCCAAATGTGTTGGTCTTAACATGTGGAATGTATAGAGTTCTTGAGTCAGAGGAGGAATAGAGCTGTCCTGATGGAGGGCACACATGAAGACTACTAGTGGTTGTTGACAATATTCCTAAAGTCAGAGCACAGCATCCTGAATGGGAGAAATACATCACGTATTTATACTGGAGAAATGTTTCCAAGATCTCATTCTCTGAGCTAAACTCTCAAGGTTACTTGATGTGATAACTCTGGGTGTCGTAAGGTGGCATGCACATGTATAATTATAATACTGTGCGTGCATGTGTTTGAATCTTCAAATTTGTTATGACCATACAACTTTAAAACTGTAACAACAACAAAAATGTATATATTTGCTGAGCACCTTGGGATGAGCCTGAAACTATGCGTCACAATAGTGGCAACTGTATAGGCTGTTCTCTGCTTCTGAGCACCTTGGGATGAGCCTGAACTGCGTCACAATAGTGGCAACTGTATAGGCTGTTCTCTGCTTCTGAGCACCTTGGGATGAGCCTGAACTGCGTCACAATAGTGGCAACTGTATAGGCTGTTCTCTGCTTCTGAGCACCTTGGGATGAGCCTGAACTGCGTCACAATAGTGGCAACTGTATAGGCTGTTCTCTGCTTCTGAGCAGACCTACTGTGCTCTAGTCATGATTATATGCAACTCTGATTGAGTGTAACTTTACACAGTACTTTTTAAAAAATCTAGCACAATGGTGTACGTGACAGTGCTGTTTGGTTATGTGGCAGGTGCTGTCTCAACACTGTCACTTTATTCAAAGCCATAGAATGCATGTGTGTTTAGATGTAACCTGCCACCTACAGTTTTGCCAGAATGACTGGGATCTTTTACATGTATGTTACTGAGTGGTAACACTGGGAGAAATGGATACCGGAAATGGGAGTCAGTGAGCATCAAAAGTGGCCCTGGACCTTGGACTGAGAAGAAAATTATCCCACTGTTCCTGCCACGGAGAAAGTAAACCCGCAACCTTCCGATCAGGAGGCCCGCTGCAATTCGTCTCGTCTGTGGTTTAACACCTACCCGTTTACTAACACAGTAATAGTGGCACTGGCAATGTCCAATTCAAAGCTGTCGCTAATGACACCTAGTGTTTACTTTATATTTTATATGTGCATCTTGACCCATACAGCAGTAGACGAGATGGAGATTGAAAACGAATGACCGACTCAGTAACAGAGTGCGTGCCGCTCACTCAAATGTAGTAATGAAAACGCATGCAAGCTCGGCGAACTTTCATTCAGTACAACACACCAACTAACTACATATTCTATCATTATCAGTTCAGTCTAGACCGAGATCACCAAACCCACAGCCACAGACGGTCCTCCCGAACAACCGTGGAATTTTCTTACCCTTTCACTGCCCCCAAATAACCTTCAACATTGCCAGATGACACCCTAAAACGAAACTAGTGGGGGAGTATTATTCTGCCACCCCGTCTAGCGAAAACCGTGCAGACGACTTCTTGTCCAGGCGAATGACCCTGTTGCCCCCAAGCACCCACCTACCGCGCGCGTGGCGATGGCGTGACTCGTGCCAAAGTGTACTGGAAAGAACAACTGCAGGATATAAATCCAGCCCTATCAACGCTGTGTTCGTTTAGGTGCTATCCGAGCAGAAAATCAGATTTAGGTACGCAGGGAAAGGCCATAGGACTAACAGGTGGGAATACTAGCGAGCTGTTAACAACGTCAAGGAAGTGGTTTGTCACGTGACTCGGTCATTTACGGCATTCCGCAGCTCGTGACGTCACAACACGGCCATCTTTGCCTGTGTACGCAGACAGTCTCAACGCCCGTCGTATTTTCCTCGCTGGGAAAAGCGAGAACACTATTACTGCTGCAACTAATGTGCAGAAATATTCTGGTAAGCATTTTCCTTTCGGGTACCAGATATTTTACAGAGTTTAATGCTGCGATTTCAGAGCTGGTCGATTTTCTTTGGTCCCATACGCGGCATTTTGCTCATTGTTGAGAACTTGCCTTCACCCCCTCCGGCACAGGTTTCAATCTTTTGTGGTCAGCAAAAATGTACCAAAGTGTTGATGAAACAGTTATTCAAGTCTCAGTATTCCTGAGAAATACATATATGAAACCTGGTGTGTAGTATGTCCGCTATTTCACTGGATGTGGTCAGATGCCGGCTTTTTAATCAGCATCTGAGTCATTTTCTCAATGTGATTTGAGGTCATGTGTCCAGATTTCTGGTAGTTGTGTCTACTGATGATGAAAGCGCCACAGGGAAACCCGGATATTAATAATAAGTATGTTGGCCGTTTTGCGCAGTTTCTTCCCGTGTGCGATGGCTTACCAAGGTCAGAGAAACGAGATACCTGGTGAACATTCGAGTAAATTCGGAACAGTTAAGCCTAAAGGAACACAGCACTTGGTAGTTGTACAGCTTTTTGGCGTCTTTCACTCGTTCAGGTATGATTTGCGTTTCAACAATCCATATTCCTGAGGCAGACTTGCATACTCAAATTTTGTTATTTAATGTTGGGCTTTTATTTGTTCTTCTTTTTTGAATTATTAATACAGGTGTTGCAAATACAGATATTTTTTAACACAAAACAGCCCCCTCTTACGCAGTTGCTCAAACCCCATGCATTAACTAAATATTACTAACTACTAAGTCTGAGACTTTTTTGTTTTGTTCATAGTCATGAGTTCCACTAGTTCCGAGCGGGTTGACAATAGGTTGCCTGTTCAAGAAGGTAAACAAAGTTATGCACACACACCAGGAACCTGCCAGTACACTGCCAATAAAAGGCCAAGATCTAACCAGGCACCAGTGAAAAATGTACCACAAACCTACCTGGATCTTGGACATGTATCTGAACACATTTTTGATTATATACACAGTGTTTGTTTTGTTTTTCTGTATAATACTTTATGTAAATTGTTTTGGTAGGACTGTGCTCCACATCTGTATTGAATATATCATATTTAGGTTAATAATAATATGTATCATGTGAGTCCTCAGGGCATTGATGAGCACATAAGAAATGTACATTATTATTATCAGCTATCGTTGTATACAGTTGAAAAAACTTAAGCCTTTACCACAACCACTCACATTGTGTGGTCAACTGGCATTACTGCCATTAGTTTTGAGTTGCACTCTTTAGGCAATGTGCTGGGCCCATATTTTGAAGATAGGCATCAGTGGCCTGCCCAGAGTGAGGTCGTACACTTGAAACAGCATTACAAATAATAATTTCAAGTATTTATCAAGCACAAAATCTTGTCTGTAGAGACTATTCTATATATAAGTTATAACTAATATAAGTGCATACACGCACACAGGCACCCTCCCACACAAGCATGCTGACTCTACAAAGCTTAATTTACACACAAAATGGGCAGCAAACAGAGACTTGAAGCAGATGGAGAACAGAAAATGTGGCTATTGTTTTGGAAAAAGAAATGTATCAACTAAACAGCACCAGCATGTTTATGAATGTCATGAATGTTAGTAGTGCTCACCAAGTTTGTAGAATGTGTGCCCAGGCAGCATACCAGGGAAAATGCTGTGTATGGATTGGATGTTGAAAAACTTTGCTGTGGCGCCAGTGTTGATCATAATTATGTCAACAACTTTATTTATCCCAAGGTTTTGGCCAGTTAGGGGGTAAGACTTGCTGTGGCAGTGTTAGCTTTTTGATCAAGCAACTTCACACTGTTAGTATTACAAGGCTCAGAACCATTAGGCCTTACCTGACCATACCAAAGTCTGATAATGTGATTGTGGTAGAACTGATACAGGCACAGTTGAGCTCACAGCATTCAGTGTGCACACTGACAAAGACAAAAAACCAAAACAAAAACACACACACTTGACTGACGGACCCATCAGCTTATAAATGTATTATAAGTACTGCACAGTTTTTGTGCTCCCAGCTCTCAAGTAATGCAGAAGAGGGAATCTCACTATTATCATATTAAGCAGATCATTGCCTGTAATACTCTTAGTACGATAATAGTGTTTGAGTGACTATGTAATAAAGGCACCAGGACAGCAGTCCCAAAGTCACCCTTGCATTGCGCTGTACACCAGATTGAGTTTATATAAATAATTTTAAATTTACAAAGCAAGATCTTCAAGGTAAAAGCTGTTGCAAAGTTGAACTAAGTTCAGATCATCTTTCTTCTTCTTCTTCTTCTTCTTCTTCTTCGAGAGTTTTGGCTGACCAGAACTGTAGAACAGTCTTCCTCAGAAAGTGAGGAAGTAGTAAGTTAAGTAACACTAAAGCCCTAAAGAGTAAAGGTGAACACTTAACACTTTGTAACACTAACAGCAGCCAGTGACAGTGTCCCCTGCTTCAAGCTGAGCTTGGACTTGTTTGAGTCTCACTCAGGCAGTGAAAGAACCTGTTGTGTATTTTTGACTTTGAGTGTTAACACTAGTACTTAGCTGCCCTTCCCACACATGTAGCAGTGAAATGTCTTTGGTTACATGTTGAACAGGTCTGGGCCCTTGTAAGTTGTTTGAAGAGCAAATGTTTATCTTCATTATGTTTATCTTCTAAAGGTGTGGCATTGCAAAATCACCTTGTATGAAGTGCAAAGAGGACAATTGAGCCAGCCTAAACACATTTTAAAGCTTAGGCATAGACACATTTTCTGATGTTTAAACGTCCTAAATGGTGTATGAAAATGGCTGCTCTGATGCTCCAGGCACCAAGGGAGACTACTATTGAGGACAAAATGAACACTTGTAATTTGTATGAACTGATGCTACCCCAAGTACCATTGAAAACCACAAACTGTTCAAGCAGTTTGGGTTCATGCACCAAGACACATCATTGTCAGTGCAGACAACCCAAGAAAATCCTGAATGGGAAGAGGTCATTGGGTCACTGTCATGTCTGCTACAAGCCAGCAGTGCTTCTCATATTTTGATGAAAAATAGTTTGCAGCACACAGGTTTTAACAATGTTGGATGTAACTAGTAAGCAGAAGTCTTAGAAACAAAAAACAAAAAAATTCGAGTACTTCAGTATCCCTTGCTGGAAATTCAAGTTCTTTTCTGGGTAAGGCACAGCAGCTGCAAGAGCAGCACAACCCATTCCTGTCAGTGTGTGCAGTATTTTCATGTGTCCAAACAACGGTATGGCTGCCAGTGTTTGTGGTTTTTAATGTGCGCACAGGTGTTGATAAATGTGGTTGCACATGGGGGCTGTATGGACACCATAAGACTAAGAGTAAGAGACTCAGAGAGTCTGCACTGACTGTTACTCTGACTGAGGGTTGACTGGGAGAAAAATCCCTTGCTGCTTGGGGGACTTGAGCCCATGTCAGTATTGTGCCTGGCTTTCCAGTTGGACACACTACCAAATAAGAGAGAGACACTTTACAGCTAAATCACTGCGCATGTTGTTTAAGGATATTTCAGCTGAAAAGATTTTCAACTTTTTGATTAAAAAAATATATTTTTGGAATTTTTTTAATTTGAGATCGTTTTTAGTATGTTTGTGTTTTCACCTTTTAAGCATGGTTTGAAAACTGTATATAGACCCATTTTAAGACATACACATTATTAAAAATTAAATATACAATATATGAGATGTGTATCGCCCTGATATAACCGCTCTGGTTGACTGGGCGTAAAACACCAACTTACTTAACACATTATTAAAAATTAAATATACAATATGAGATGTGTAACGCCCTGATATAACCGCACTGGTTGACTGGGCATAAAACACTTACTTACTTACTTACCAAGTACAACTGCACCAACTGAGCTATGCAATGGAAGTTGTCTTCTACTGTCTTGTTGACTTTTCCACAGAGGCTGTTATACTCAAACAATGCAACTTGACTGTAGTTCGACTTTGAGTGAACTTCTGACTGGTGGAAACTGACATGTCTTCATCATGCAGTGGCCAGTCAGTTTTGAGTTTTTGACACGATGAGTATGACTTTTTTTATGAGTCTTTCATTGTTGGGAAAACAGTGGAATTTCCCGATTTAAAAATGTACAATGGCAAATAGCTATTTTGGAGCCTTTTGATGACGTGCATGGTGGAACGAGTGCCAGAATTATGTACTCTTTAGGGAATCAGTATTACTGTTAGAATATTACTATTAGGGGCTGTCCACCTTTAACCTCATTTGCAATTCATAATTAGGCCTGATAAAATTGATATGGGCCAGTAAAATATACTAAAAATGTTCAAGCTCAAGACATCAAAAATGATAAAATATTCCATTTTGTAGTATACCAGAGTGGTCTGACAACTGAGAAGTTGGCATTTTTAACAGAAATCTTGAGGAGATGTATGTGTTTGATTTAATAAAAGTGTGTTAGTTTTGTTTCATATGTGTTTGTGTGTGTTTAATTTTTTTAATTAAAAAAAAAATCTGTGAACAATAAATGAATATTATTCAATAAAATTAACCCAATTTCCTTGAAGCAACAGCTGCAAGAACTTCTGTTAAATTGTTTAAACCAGTCATCCTCTAGTAGTAGTAGGACATCAGTGTGTACTTAAGTTAAATGGTACACCTGGCTAGTCCTTTCTGTTCTTTCCCAAGAGTTGTTCACAGCGCGAGATTGCTGATTTTAGGCAAAAGAGCCTTTAAAAAAAAAATCCATACAAAAGAATAGACACAGAGATCTATCTTGGTTCACCTGATTTGCATAGTTATGCTTAGCTTAGATCACCTTTCTTTCCTGTGCAGCTTGCACTTAGAAGGCCTGTATAATCCTCTCCATATTGCCCCAAGGGACTATTATATGAATATATTGCTGTTTATTGCAGGCGTCAGGCTATTTTTAACCTCACATAAAACGATGTCTGACTTGTGGAGTGAGAGTGTAACTGGTACTGTAGCCTTAGGGCAAACATGCAGCTTACTGTATTTATGCCCTGGTAACAAATGGGGGGGGGGGGGGGGTATACTGCAAATGGAGTGCCTGTGACATTCTGTCTGTCTTTCATGTTTCCGGGCTTTGTTCAGAAGACATCCTCTAAACTGCTCAACCATTGGTAACGAGATGCGGTATGGTGGTGTGTATTATCATGAGGCTGAGTGTTGTGCCAAGAAAAAGAAAAGGGTTGCTGTCAGCTGAGTGTCCTGCCAAACAAAACAACAACACACACACACAAAAAGAGGGGGGGGGGGGGGGGGGGGTTGCTGTCATCATGTGAGGGCTTGTATAAAGATAACTGTACTAGATATCTTCAGAACTAATGATTGTTTTTGCAACCAAATTTACTTTGATAATGGTAGATCGTAAGCCAAGATGTTGAGTGAACATGTCGGATTGCTGGGGTTAAGGTCCAGTGAATGTTCAAAATTTTAGTTAATGTTTGTCAGGATGATACCTTCTCAGCTGCTGAGCCTTTTGTAACCAGACTTTGTACAGTAATGATACAAGTCACATGATCATAAACAAGTGTCATGCGAAATATTCAGGTTGCATTTTCTGTTATATGTCAGTATCTTGTGAACTTATAATTATTTTGTCAGTAATGTCACACAAAGCAACAAACTTGTTCGGACAGAAAATACTGTATTATAAGTATACCAGTTGACATGAATAATGGATTTGGGGTTGAAAATGGAAACAGACTGGATAATGTAATGCTTTCCAATTCCAGTTTCCTGCATGGCAAAATATGATGTGACATGCCTTACAAAGAATGAAGACAAGCGGTGTTTGCTCTGTTTCAGTTTTGTGGAGAACTTGGCCACACCTTTATGGAGTTTGTGACCAACAGTGGAGACTACTGTCAGGCACAACACGTGTAATGAGCTAAGCTGCCACGGCTCGGTCTCCTCACCGAGTCGTCTTCCCCTTACTCATCGGTGCTGTCTTTGTATGAGGCCCGGCGTGCCTGGAACACTGCTCGACGCTGGCGTGCCTGCAGTTGGATCACCCGTGGTTGCTGTTCCATTCTCTTGGAGTGATCCTTGGATTTTGTGTTGAATGGGGTGAAGTGCGGCGGGCTCCCTTTTTTCTGTTCCCGTTGTGACTCCAAAACTGTTCATTAATTTATCAGGTTTAAAGTTAGCCCCTGCTCGGGTTGTTTTATATTTTTTTCGCGTCCTGCAGTGGTTAAACTGTGAACACCAAAGTGATTATTCTGTTCAAAAACACGTCGTGTTGGAGATTGATTCTAAGTCAACATCGCCATCCAAATCAGCATCTTCAGTTTGTGTTCAAGGTAAGACTTAAGTGACATGGATACACACATGACACAGTGATACTGATAGGTGAATTGCAGCTTTTGCTTGAACCCCCCACCCCCACAGGTCTGCCCACGTCCCCCAACTCCCCCCCCCTCAGATCATTATGTATCTTAGTGGTCTTAAAGATCTTAGTGGTCTTAAAGATCTTAGTGGTCTTAAAGATCTTAGTGGTCTTAAAGATCTTAGTGGTCTTAAAGATTCTGCTTGTTCCATTGCTGCTTGACTTGGTGGGTCTTGAAGTTTTCTTTCAACACCATCAGTGACCGGTGACCTGAAGTACTGTTATGTTCAAGGTACCCCAGTCCATTCAGAACGAAGTCAATCCCACACTGTCTCTTAAGTTTGATTTGTAAATGAGTACAGTGGGGAAAACGAGTTTGATATTAATTATTATGTAATACCTACTTATGTATCACTTCTTTCCTAGAATTAGTTTTCTACGTGCCCAGACGGTGGGTGTGTTTGCCTTATGCCTGGAATTTGTAAGCAAACAACAGGGTGTTCGCCACAGCACTTTTTAAAAAAGCATTTCAGAGTTATTTTCCCTTGCTTCAGCACTAAGCAAGCCTTCTCATCTGTGCCCAACACATTAGACAGTGTTGTGACATGCCATGTTTTTTTTTTAAATTGGACTAACAGCCTCAAGCGTTATCTTTGAGAACAAGGAATTAGTACAACAGGAAGCAAGAAGCACGCTTTAGAACCAAACAGTTTATCATAAATTTGAGAATAAACTGAAGTTATCTGTGAGGACATGTTGTTTAGTTATAAAGGAAACAGCCAACCCTTTAAAACGATCCAATATATATATGAGCCTGTGACAAAAGGTCGTGATCTAAAGTGGGACACACTGCCTCAAAATCAAACTCCCAGTAAGCTATTTTCAGTCTTACCATTAGAAAGTGGTATGTTTCAAGTAACTATTTCCATCATCAAAAAATGGTTTTGATCCAAGTGTGTGCTGTATGGCATCAAAACTGGGGTCAGGTCAGGTGTGGACGTTTGTAACAATGGACACAGTGAATGTCATAATAATACAGAGAAAAAAAACATTTGTATGCAATTTTAATGCTTCTGGTGCATTTAAGTAGCTGCTAGTAATAAAATCAGAGCAGGCAGGACAAACAAATTCTGCTTTAAATGTAAGTATTATGTAACCACTGTGTCAAAATTTTGCACTCAAGAATCTAGTGCTACAAATAATCATTTCAAACACAGAACAACTTCAGTAAAGTTTTCAAACAAGGAATACTTTATTTCATAGTATACACTGTCATGATAAATGCAAAAAAAATGCAAGGCAGGAGGCATATTCACACATTCCAACTTGTTTAAGTGGACGAACATAACATTATGGCAGTGGACAGTCTATGAAAACCAAGATGCTATTTCACCCAGACTGAACAAACAGTACACAACTGTAGTGAATCTAGGCACAGTAACATTATGATATGACAGGTGAAAGGAGCGACTTTCTGAACATGCTGATCATATTAAAACTTTAGGACAATTTATAAGACCCCCCCCCCCCCCCCCCCCCAAAAAAAAAAAACCCAAAAAAATCCTTTCAGACTAAACCTGTCAATCACTGTCAGTGAAAAACTGCTGCCTCACTTTGCACTCAGTGTCAGGGAAACTTTTTTTCTGTTTGCAATCAAGAAATCCCAATAAATGTCTGGTGGTGAGGGCCTGAAGAACGTGCTTCCTTTTTTTGTGTGTGAAGAACTGGATCCATACATGATTTTCTGCTTGGCACACTTCCAGAACCTGCCACAGTTATCAAAAGTAACAGAATTTAATACAGACTTGAATACCAGGGACAGACAGACGTCATCTAATGTATGCTTACTAAAACTAAAAGAAAAACAACACATTAAAAATGCAATCAGATCACAAAGTATGGCATCTTTAAGTCAGATACCTGTATTAAATTCTTCAGTATGTAAAAAAGGAAAACAGAAAAATGCTACATGTACTTTGGACTGTAACAATCCTAAAGTGCCCTTACATACCGAAGGTCTTTATTTATACAAGAGCAGTAAAAAAAAATATAATAAATTTAATTGTAAGAAACTCCCCCCCACCGGCCCCCAAAGTCGGTTAATCAATAATAAAAAAAATTGAAAAATATTTTACAGTGGCAAGTCAACTATTACATTGAATGCGTAAAGGAAACAAAAATAAGACTGCAGAACAAGGGGGGGGGGGGGGGGGGGGTAGCACTGTGTTCATGTTACGTTCACCTGCTACAAAGTTTATAGAGTACTTGTTTAATATGCACAAGCCTCCATTCGGACGTAAAAGTTTGTAAACAACCACTTGAAAGGTAAGCTGTGAGCCATTTCAACTTTTAAATCGACCGCTTAGCTAAATCAGCAATAATTACAGACATAGACGGACTGCAGACTAATGTAACAAAAGACACCTGGACATACGTAACACAGACACAGTCACAAACTGTATCCACAATCTGAAATTGTCCCCTTCCCGCCATAATACGATGAAGTAAACAAAGCACACTACCAATGCCATTTATATCACTTACTAGTGGCTAAGAAAGCATTTGTTTGGGAAAATATATGATGAGGACAGAAATTTGACAATTATGTGGGTCGTTCGTAACATTTAGGACGTTCGTAACAAAATAACCGGACACAGTCAGAATACTCACCGCCACCCCTTCAACGAAAGCATTGTCAGCGACAAGCGGCCATGTGATGTCAACAGGAAGGCCAGTGGTAGTTTTAAAAGTGGTCAGCAGTAATTAAATGTTTGCGATGTCGATAAAATTTGCAAAAGGTCATTCATAACAAATGGACAAAGTTTTAGATTTTTCACTTCTGGGTAAAAAAAACAAAAAAAACACGAAAATGCCCGCAGTAAAAACATCGACTGCTTTCGGTGCGCGATTGATATGCAAATAAGAGAAGCGAAGGTCTGCAGTGAATGCAATGGCGGACGGTAGCAGACGATCTTTAAACTTATCGGAAATTTGGACACAGTCCGTTACGAAGGGCCAGTGTATTTTCAATTTCAGTTTTTTGGTTATGAAACGTCACGCATGGCTTGCAATTCGACTGGATACTAAATTTAGTTTATTCAGTAGTCAAATGGTGTACAAGTTGTGAAGAACAGTTCAGCTGGTTAGTTGCTGTTTTGAGCTGAAGTCAAACAACCCACGTTGTCCCACTTTCCGGAAGCCGCTTTACGTCGATTTTCATCAAGTATTTTTGTTTTTAATCCTCCTCTTGGTGACCAAAGCTGCCAATTTTTATTTAACTACTCATCAATGCAGACTGAATAAAAGCAACCACAGTTTCGTGTAACTAGTAAGACGAAAATAAATAGGATTAGGAGTATACAAACATACCCGGGTTAAGCGGGAGCACCTTTTGTCACAGGCTCATATCCATATATAACAGTAATATTCGCAGCAAAAATGGTTATATGTTTAAATGATAAAATGTAACACTCCCTTACTGCCTTAGAATGATATTGAAACTGAATTTCTTTTTGATCATGAACTTTATTAAGAATTTTTAAAAAAGCAGAGAAATATGATAAGGATTGTAGACAGCAATGTATTGAACAGAGCAGTGTGTTCTTGCACTATTTATTTTATACACATCAGGAGACATTTTTTGAAGCTCAGTGTTTATATATCATAATCGTATTGCTGATTGTTAATAACAGACACACACAGTACATACACATACATGGACATGTATACAATTACAAACACACATAACAACATGTGCAACCTTTTGCTAACCACAATGGTTGAATTCAGCTTTAAGTTTAAGCAGAATTCACATTAGATTAACTGGGAATTTCTGGTATTTCGTTGGTTAATAATAATATCAGTGTATAATAATATACCAGAAACAAAATCAGCAGTCAGTCAGATGTACCGGTTGTGAATGTTTTGACTGGTACTAATAGAGAATTTTTTTTTAATGTAACACAATGAGGGTATGTTGTCACAGGGTGTGGGTGTGTATGTGCTGGTGAGTGTGTGCTAGACGAGGAGGGAGCTGGCGTTTGCTAGTAGTGCAGCTCTAGAAGTAGAAATAGTAATGGATGCCCTTTCATCTGAGTCATTCTGACCAGTTACGTTGATTAATCTGACCCGGTCCGTGAACCACTTTCACCACCTTACAGATGTTACCCTGGTTTGTAAAATGTCTTGCGCTGTCACTGTTTAAACTACTAGTTAAAGTCAGTTTGGTGCCTGAAACCAGTGAAAGTGAACTGATTTCACTGACTTTATTGAAAATCAAAAACTGCCGTAATTCACTGAAAAATCACTGACTTGCCTCGGCCTCTCCCGAAAAGAGGTGGATAGAGTGGAATCTGTCATTGATATTTTGGTGGTCAGTTTAACTTCAGTTTAAGCCTGCATTGAACATTCATGACCATGAAAAGGAATTTTTGACTCGCAACAAAAAGTATTTTGCTGGTTCTGTAGATTCTTTTTGTTTGTTTTTAAACCCTTTCCCTGCCAAAGAATTAAAAGATAGTAGTTTGCATGGCTGACCAGTATAATTTCCTTCCAATAACAGTTGTGAACTAAGGTGAAGCCAACCAGAAACATTTATTTCAAGGAGTTTTCATCTGTATGGTCATAATGTGGTGTGTGTGTGTTTTTCAAACTATTCAAAATCAAGGTTCATCAGTCAGAATTCCAAATGGAGTTCAGCAGAACATTTAGAAGGATGCAAATTTTACACCACAGTAAGAAAAGATAAAAAGAGAAGAAAAAAAAGATGCTTGGAACTGATTTAGTGCAAGTTACTGCAACAGTAACTGAGTAAAGTGGATACTCCTGCCATGTTACTAAGAGTAAGACTAAGAGTCCAACTTCAAGACTACAACAAAAGAAGAAGAAAAGAGTGAATCAGGTACCACGGTAAGAAAATCAAATCAAAAGAACTAAGAACGGTACATCAAACAGTGCACCAGTCTAGGGCACAAATATTATTGCTATAAATACAATGTACAGTTCAAAAAAGATGTGAATATTATTGCTATACAATTTACAAATGTACAGTTCAAAAATGGTGTGAATATGGTAGTTTTTGGTACCACAATAAGAAAAGGACTGGTAAATATGGTACCACGGTGATGAGAAAATGGGGGCAAATATGGTACCACAATAACAGAAAAGAAGAAAAAAGGTGTAAATATCATTCATACCACAGTGTCAGAGTAAAAAAAAATCGTGCAAATATAGTACCACTTTATACAGAAACGAAACAAAAAAGTGAAAACGTGGTAGCAATGTAAGAAGAAGTCTATGGTAGTTAGTGCTTGGATTTTCACATACAACCGACCACACAGGGGTGCATCAGGACAAAGAAATACATGGAAAAATGGTGCAGATAATAAAGTACCACAATAGCAGAAAAGGTGAATGTACATTATAGCACTTGGTAACAGTAGTATCACTATCACAGTATCAGACATCAGTGCTGTCACTCTGTCAGTTCAGTGTGTCATGGTAGTATCACTATCACAGTATCAGACATCAGTGCTGTCACTCTGTCAGTTCAATGTGTCATGGTAATTTGCAAGTGTAATAGACTAGTACTTTAGTGGTTATAAATATAATGCTAACACAATTAATAGAAAAACAACTGCAAATATGATACCAAAATGAGAAGACGCTGTTGCCTAGAAATAGAATAGAACCTGGGTAATTTTATACAACTAGTACCATGGTCATGTTTGTGAGGTAAGGTTGTAATTTTGCACCTTGGCTGGAAAAGAATTTAAGAAGGGTGGTAGACTGGCCTGTGGATGATGAAAAGTGTGTCACACATCCTAAAATGGCACTTCTTGGGTTGGGTACAAGCTGTAGAACTTTGTAGATCTGTAGACTTTGTAGAGCTGTACTGTGTGCAAGGAAAGACTCCAAAAGTCTTGTGTAGTCCCTGGTTTGGTATTTCTTTTTCAGGATTTCACTGACGATTTTGACAAATATGTTTGTTTCCTCCCCCTGTTTCAGTGCAGTGTCCATTTGCTCACCACGTGAAAAAGTGCAAAATACTCACCACATCACCATCATGAAGGCTCGGCGCCCTGAACCGGCGGAGATTGAGTACAAGAACATGAGGTTCCTCATCACTGACCGTCCGACAGATTCTAATCTTGACAAATTTATTGAGGTAGAGACACCTTGGATTTTAACTAGTTTCCATCCATAATCCATAGTCAGTGTGTTGCTAAGTAAAAACTAAAATTGAGGGGAAGGTAGGTTTTGTAAACCAGTATATTTTAATGCATAGGAGTTAGGACTCTACTAGTACTACATGATAGAGCAAGACTATAAATTTGTATAATAATTGCTGACTTAGCAATTATAGTATACTATAAGTGTGTGAAACTGAAAGTAAAAAACAAACAAAACAGAAATGGTTTTGTGAAGAGGGAGATGTGGTGTATCTGTCCACACACTCTAGTGTAAAGTGTAAAATTGAAAAAAAGTTAATACCAGCTGCTTTAATTAATTTAAGCAATAGCTTGTAACCTTGGTATATTACATTAGTAATATTTATGTGATTTCATCTCCCTCTCCCAGCATTCCATGTGGAATGTAGGTTTCAACACAATTCAAGAGCTTATGTGAGATCCATCAATTTATTTTGAGCAGTTGGAGGGTTAACGCTTGTAATGCTTTCTGCTCCTTGGCTCAAAAAAGGAAAGTTCTGGTGTGTTCTGTTAGTGTTACAAATTCTGGAAGTGCTAAAGTTCATGTACTTAATTAAGTTTTATTAGTTTTCTCCCTTTTTGTTCTCTGTTTTTGAGCTGGTTTTAGGTAAGTTTGATGGTAATTGGTATCTCAATTCTCATTTTACATTACGTGTAAATTACACTATAAATATAAATGTAAAAGGTTTTTTGAAAGATGTGTTGATTATTTTTTAATCATACTGTCACAAATGTCAGTGTTACACTTATGGGATGAAGCCTGTGTGACTTTTGTGTGCATGTTACTGTTACAGTGTTAGTATGTTATGGTGACTAGGTGAGTCATTGAGTGTGCTTGCTATGTCAGTATACAATGCCCAGCTAGTTGTCACTAAACTGATGTAACAAAATAAGTCATTAAGTGTGTGTGTGTGTGTGTTTTTTCAGAAGAAATTGTCATGACTGGGAGAGGTCCAAGAGAAAGTAGAATAATGTGGTTGGTGTTTCAGAGGGTTTTTTCAGGGCACAATCAAAGCAGGTTTTGTAGGCAGCATTACTTTCAAGGCCATCAGAGATATTGCCCCCTACCCCCACCCTCTCTAGTCTCAGAAGAAAATAAATTACTAATAGTGACAGATTCAGATTCTTTATTCACTAGGAAAGCGTCTTGAAATCAGCCATACCTGCCCATGTGCTGACTACCATTTTGGAATTCACTCGTTTCATACGTTGCTAATAAATGAATGAATTACAGTCTTTAGTTTTGATTTGGTGTTTTCTGTTCCATTTCCCCAGGAACTGCAGAGGCACGGTGCTAAGAACGTTGTCCGTGTATGTGACCCAACATACAGCAAGGAAAAACTGGAAAATGAGGGCATCGATGTGCTGGTGAGTCACCGAGGGAAGGTGTGCTGTGTACCTAGACCTGAACAAACCCTTTGTTAATCCTTTCAGTGCCCCAGCATGTACAATTTCCAAGGCTGAATGGCACTTGGATGCACCTGCAAACGGTATCTTTTCTGGTCTGATAACACATCTGCTTTCAGCACTATGCATTTTGATGAAAATCTTTTCACGTGCCAGTGTGAAAAATAAGACGGAAAGGCTTACGGGTTTTATATTTTGCACTTTTATTGGTCTCCTCTGGTAAATGACATCAGGGCAGTGGAGGGGTTAAGTGCAACTCTTCCTAACATCCAACTTCAAGGGTGCGATTTTTCTCATGAGCTGCTGTTTGTAGAGCTGTGCTACAGCGTGCCCAGTTTAGTCAGTGTTCCCCAGGGACTGCGCTGTGGCATACACTAATGTGTCCGGAATGTTTGCGGGTTAATCGTTTTCGTGTTCTGGAGCGCCATTTCTCACCAACAAGGGTGAGCACACCATGCTTTACAAGATCAACAAAAATGTAAACATTGAAACCGCATAAATGATAATTAGTTATTATATTTCCTGCCCCCACCATCCTCACACACACACACACACACACACACACACACACACACACACACACACACACACACACACACACACACACACACACACACACACAGGTGCACAGGACTGTAACAAGGAGTGGGGGAGGGTATTTAAAATTTAAACACCCAGTGAACCCACTTGGACTAACAGTAACAAGCATCACTGTTTTGCATTATACATTTAAAAATAATAATAAAAACTTGGAGAGGGTGAGTGGGTGGGGGGAGTCATGGATTACTTGATGAGTTGTTGACTGTCAAATTTTACTAATTAGTGGCATGATTGGATCTCCTTTCTCCAGGACTGGCAGTTTGACGACGGCAGTCCACCTCCAGCAGAGGTTGTGAGCAACTGGTTCAACTTGCTGAAGACTCGCTTCAGGGAGGACCCTGGCTGCTGCGTGGCCGTGCACTGTGTGGCAGGGCTGGGCAGGTCAGTGTCCACCTCCCACTCCCACTCCCACTCCCAGCATCGCCTTCCGGCACCTTCCTCCAAACTCTGCCCGAATTGGTTGTGCCACTGAAGGGGCGCTCTTTATCTCTGCGCAGCTGTCCACTAATGCTGTTGGTGAACTTTGACGGGTTTGGGTACTAATGAGACTGTGGGGGTACGAATAAGACTGTGGGGGTAATAATAAGACTGTGAGGGTACTAATAAGTATGTGAGGGTACTAATAAGTATGTGAGGGTAATAAGACTGTGGGGGTAGTAATAAGACTGTGAGGGTACTAATAAGTATGTGAGGGTAATAAGACTGTGGGGGTAGTAATAAGACTGTGAGGGTACTAATAAGTATGTGAGGGTAATAAGACTGTGGGGGTAGTAATAAGACTGTGAGGGTACTAATAAGTATGTGAGGGTAATAAGACTGTAGGGGTAATAATAAGACTGTGGCAGCAGCATAGCAGCACACGCGTTAACATGAGGTGCGCCCACCATGGGTAAAAAAAACAACAGAAAAGAGTTCCATCTTGAGTTGAACGATTTTGGTTGTGTCTGTGTTGGTTTAAGCAACATTGGCGGTTATAAAAGAAATGGCTGATGTAATTTGAGTTGACTGCTACAAACTCACAGGACGGATGTTGTAAACCAGTGCTTTGAGTTTGCGCTCACCTCACTTCCCCTGTTTGGAGCATCAGCAGTGTCACTCGTTACTCAGCTGCTGTTGCATGCTGGCATCTGTGGATTTCCCTCCAGTCCTGCTACTGGCTCTTTGGCCTTTTCGTGTTGAAAGGTGGATGTGGGATAGGCCTCATGTTGAAAAGTAAACAAGGGTCATGCAGAATACTTGATTTCCTGTCTTGACAGTAAAGGCCATAGTGAGGGCTCACTTTACAGTCAGAGTGACTGTCTGTTTTTGATGTTTGTATTTTCTGAACTACTGATTATATTGTATGCCAGAGTGTTTGTAAAAAGATGGGATTGCTGTGTTCAAGGTTAAGGCCACAGCAATGGTTAAAAATGGCAGTGACTGTCCATATCTCCTGAACCGCTGAACCTGTTGTAACCAAACTTGATTTACTGATGCATCATTGTGAACACCAGTCAACTGTTATGCAAAAGGATTGGTTTGCTATCTTCAAGCCCGTCAAGGTCAGGGTCACAATGAGGGTTTACGTGATCAGATTATGACTAAATTGACTGGGTCGTCTTTCTGAACTCCTGATCCTTTTGGAACCAAATTTAAATTTGATGGTAATTATTGTTGTCATGGGCTGGAGTTTATTACGAAAAGATATTGCTGTGTCAAAGCAGGGGGTTCATTTTTTTTTAGCCAGCTGAGGTTGTTTAGTTTTTGCTTGCTTGCTTGTTTTGGGAAGTTTACAATTTTGAGAATTGTCTGACAGGTTTTTCATTTTTTCTTTATGTTGTTGCTGTTGGTGGCTGCTGGTTAGTTGCTCCCCTTGACACTGTGCACTTTCACGGGAAGGGCTAAAGGTGCAGCGTTGTGTTTGCAATGAAAATGAAGTTTCACTGTTGGATTTGGTGGGGGTTTTTTGTGTGTGTGTGGGTTTTTTGGTGGGTTTTTTCAACCATGTGGTCTCCAAGTGGTCATGGGCTGACATTGTGTTGTTGGTTGTGTTTTTTCTCCAGAGCTCCTGTGCTGGTGGCCATTGCCCTCATGGAGGCAGGAATGAAGTATGAAGATGCTGTAGAACTCATTAGACAGTGAGTATCATTGCCAGTCTCAGTCTGTGCTTGTCTAGTCTTACAGGCCACCATGCCCAAGGAATATTCCCAAAGGGAGCAGAGATTAAAGAAACTATTTTTTTTAAATACAATGAAGAAACTAATTGTTTTTAAACACAGTGAGGCTTAGAGGTGTAGGCTGCGATGCATGCAACAAACAGTCTGTACGCCGCTCCCATGTCGCCATTTTTACACATCCGAGCCTTTGTCACTATTGCTCTCATGACATAGCTCACTAAGAATGGTCCAATGTACTGCATAGTCTTCTAGGTAGCCAGTCGAAACGACTGCTGCTGTAGTGTTTAAGGGCTCATTTTAGTCGTGATGTGTCCATGGCTGATGCTGATATTTCACAGCGTCTGTGGTTGATTTGGCGCAAAGCGGTAATCAGCAATCAGGCTGTGATTGGTCAAAATGTTGGTCCCATCACTAGCAGCAGAATTTATGTTCTCAGGTGCCTGAATCTGACCCCGCCACTCCTGCCAGTCAAATGCTGCCTTTTTGTTGTTGTTTTCGGTCCAGATTTCTGGCATAGACTATAGAGTCACTGGCTTGCACTTCTACAGGCCAGTTGGACAGGCTAGTCTGAAGGTTTATTGTTCAGCTAAAATATGGTTCCTTGAGTCATGATCAAGTCTGTGCTAATCTTGTGCCCTCTCCTATTTCCCCAGCCCCCCCCCCCCCCCCCCCAAAAAAAAAAAAAACACACACACACACACACACAAAAGAACACAAGGCCAAGCTGTTATTCTGCAGCTATGGCAGAAATAACTTTGGCATATTTACAGCTCACAGGTGTGTCCTCTCCCTGATAAGGGCATCAGAATAGGCTTGTGTGTCATTGTTTTGACACGGCTGTCTCTGCACTCTCACAAGGGAGTTTATGTATGGCAGGCCAGTCGCCCTCTTGCGCTCCTCAGTGCTGCAGTCTTGACTGTTTTCATTCTCTGATTAATTTTTTTTTTTTTGGGGGGGGGGGGGGGGGGCGTTGGGCCACTACCTGTCCTTGAAAGGTAAAGTTTCACAGCTGTAAGGGTGACTGCTTCAACACCCTCCCCACCAAGCCTGGCAGACTGTACATTTTTCAGATCACTTTTCGTTGTGTTCATGTTCTAGCCACTTTTTTAAAGTAGGATTTTAAAATTCTGGCTATAGGTCAGTTTTAACAGGTACGTATTTTTAACGTTTGTGTGCTGACAAAATGTGTATCTCCCTGATATTACCACAATGGTTGACTGGGCATAAAACACCAAGTTAGTTACTTACTCCCCCCAAGCCACTTCCCCCAATAGCCAGAATTATCAAGAGCCAGAGACAGTGACTTTCTTTCCTGAAAGGTCACGAGGAAAGCGGGGAAACGTTAGGGGTAAAACGGCACCGTTTGAAAAGTGACTTGTCTCTGTTTAGGAGGAAAGCTGACAGCGATGCATGCCATTTTTTTCAGCGCATGACTGCTTTTCTTTGCAGAAAACGCCGAGGGGCAATCAACACTAAACAGCTGACGTACCTTGAGCACTATCGCCCCAAGTCTCGTCTTCGCCACAAGTCCATCCGCAATGGTCACGTGCAGTGCCTCATCCTATGAGTGGCATGTGCTCATTGCCAACTCAGTTTTCGCTCCACCCCCACTTCCACTACCCCCCGACCCTTCCCTTCCAGGTCACCTGCATTACCTCAACTGTTGTGTCAGCTTGGATCTCTCTCTCTCTCTCTCTCTCTCTCTCTCTCTCTCTCTCTCTCTCTCTCTCTCTCTCTCTCTCTCTCTCTTCCATTTCTCCTTCTCTCTAAAGTTCTCCCCTTGAAATGGGGCCTATGACTTTCATCCAAACTCAGTCACAAGATTTTTTTCTCTCCCACCCCTCCTCCTCCCTCTCTCTGTCTGTCTCTCTCTTCTTCACTTTCCGTCCCTCTCATTTTTCTCTACATGAAATGGGCCAATGGCCTTTACTCATTGAATCAGCCATCACTCTCTCTTACTCTTCTGTCTCTTGATCTTGATGCGCACTGGGGAAGTGCGATTCATCGACAGGACCCAATCTTGGGTAAAGCGCCAGCATCTCTCTCACTGTCTCTTTCACTCATGCTGTTTTAAAGAGGAATAGAAGAAAATGGTACTGTCAGTTTTAGCTAGTATACATGATGTTATTCCCGTTCTATAAATTTATGAACATGGTTGGAATCTTGTTTTGAGAAGGTAAGATATTTTGTTGGTTTTTCTGTGGAGGTAGTAAGTACATCCTCTTCCAGAGTTAAATAGTACTTTTAGTATCTAGCAAAGTAATTGAATTTGACATGTCTGATTCTTGAATTGTAAATACTTTAAACGTGTGGTATACATTTTAGCAACTAGAATTTGACCTGAGAAAAACAAAAAATGAAATAAAATGATGGCAAAGACCAAGGTCTGGTGAATTCTTGCTGGTTTTGGGGTGAAGTTAAACATTACTTGTACAACCTAAAGGTGTGGCAGAAATACAACCGAAATGTTACTGTAACTTGATATTTATTGCCCAGTCAACTGTGCCGGTGAAGAGAAGTTGCTGGAATGTTGACATCAGTAGCTAATAGTTATCAGGCATGCTCAGCCTCCAGGACAGCAGGGTTTGTGTAGGCGAACTGGCATGTCCAGATCTCCACCAGGTGAAATTTAATACCTTGGGATATGCTTGTGTTAGATGGTAGGGAGTCATGCTGTGACAGGCGTGCTGCACTCCCCTTTGGTCGGAGTAGATTACCTGCTATTTCAGCAAATGAGAAAAAAAAGAAGATCATGAATGGTCCAGGCTAGGCTCATGTGCAAAGTCTGTAGTGTTGGAGTCCATTCAGTGTGCGAACAGTCAGCAAAAACCAGTTGTTTTTCTCTCTCATGGAATTGCTGTAACTTGGTCTGTGTGGTGGCACACATTTTGTTGTTGGTAGTGTTTTGATCCCCAGTCATTGCTATCAGTTCTCTTTGATGTCTGGCACCATGTACATTTGACCACCCCGCTAAGACAAAAGAAGCAGTGGAAATGGCAGTTTGACAGCCATTGAAAGAACTAGTCTTCTCCGAATAGACCGGCCATTTTCCAGTGTGCGGAACAAGTGAAGATCAAAGCTCAAAATTAAGGATTTTGTTTCACAGTGCCCCTTTGAATTTATTCTCAATTTACAAGTCCTGCTTTTGTCACTGTCAGTGATAAAAGCTCAGAATCAAAGGGTCAGTTTTACAATGCCCCTTTGAATTTATTCTCAGTTTACAATTACAGATCATATTTTTGTCACTGTCAGTGATAAAAGCTCAAAATTTAAGATATTGTTTTGCAAAGCCCCTTTGAATTTATTCTCAGTTTGCGAATCCTGCTTTTGTCAGCATCAGTGATAAAAGCTCAGAATTGAGGGGTTTGTTTCACAATGCCCCTTTTGAATTTATTCTCTGTTTACAAATCATATTTTTGTCACAAAAAGTGTCAGTGAGAAAAGCTCAGAATCGAGGGGTTTATTTCACAACGCCCCTCTTCCATGACCTGTTTTTTTGGCTGAAGCTTGTTTTGTGAGAAGGCTAGTTCCTTTCATGCTTTCCCTGCCAAAGTGTTTCTGGCGTTACCGCAGCTTCTTCCTCTAATGTCAGATCACGTTCTCCACAAGCGCCCATTTTGACCTCTTTGCTGCATGTTGGCGTGCATGAAGAGTCAGACTGAAAGCATGACGTCATACAACATCCTTTTGGCAAAGCAGAAAAGATTTTTCAGGGACGTCATTTGAGGTCTTCAGCCGTTACGGGCAGGGATGGGGTTAATCTGTTTTACGGACTGGAGCATGGTGTAGCTAGGGGGCCCCCATGTTACTGCTCATTATATAGGAACAGCCAGCAAGCTTCATCCGTTGGCCGTGAGTTCAGCCAATTCAGCATGAGTAGGCAGATGTAGAGATGTAGTTCCTGGGACTTGCTGCTGGCCAGCCATCTGTATGCTGTGAGTGATGACAGCAGGTGCTGCAAGAGTGCTCTGAAGGGCAGGTGTTTTGTCTGCACTGTACGCTCTCTGAGTGAACACTTGAGGGGGTAGGTGTAACGTGTTAAGTGCTGTGATTTAATCAAAGGTAGATTTTATAGTCTGCACTGTATGCTCTCTGAGTGAACATTTGAGGGGGTATGTGTAACGTGTTAAGTGCTATGATTTGATCAAAGGCTTCGGCAGGTGTTATAGTCTGCACTGTACACTCTCTGAGGGGGCAGGTGTAATGTGTTAAGTGCTATGATTTGATCAAAGGCTTCGGCAGGTTTTATAGTCTGCGCTGTACACTCTCTGAGGGGGCAGGTGTAACGTGTTAAGTGCTACGATTACTCATTCTACAGGCACTGAAGGCGTTATCTGGACTGGCTGGTGTTACGTCCTGTGGGTGATCAGTTGCGGCATCTCACATTGGTCTGAGGGGGCAGGTGTAACAGTGTTATATATGCTATGATTCTTCAACTGTACAAGGGTGGTATGAACAGGCAGGTGTTACTGTGAGTGATCACTTGATTAGGCACTCTTCCATGGATCTGAGAGGGCAGGTGTAACATGTTGTATGCCATCAGTAGTCACTCTCCAGTCACTCAGAGAGTGGCATGAGTAGGCAGGCGTTCCTGTGAGTGGCCATTTGATCAGGTACTCTCACATCGATCTGAGAGGGCAGGTGTAACATGTATGCCATCAGTAGTCACTCTCCAGTCACTCAAAGAGTGGCATGAGTAGGCAGGGGTTAGGTAAGATGAGTCATGACTTGATGTGGCACTCAAAGAGTGTCCTAAATAGGCAGGTGCAGTGTAACATGCGTTATGATTATTACCAGCGATCTCTCTACAGTCCTGACACTCGAGGAGAGGTCCGAATAGGTGGCTGTTACGTATGCTGTAGTGTGACCAGTCACTTGATGGAGTGTGCAAAACGTTGTATAAACAGGCCTGGTTAATGTGTATATATAGCTATAATATTTGTTACCAGTTACCATTCCCTAAGTTCTGAAAAGGCAGGCGTTACCTGTGCTATAAACAGAGGGTTCCAAGCTGCTGATCAGCTAAGCACCTCAGCCAGTCAGACTGTCACAATTAATATTACACGCCAAAAACAAATGGAGAAGGCCGTCACATTTTCATCACAAGCTGCGGTGCAAACGAGCGCGTTATTCCAGACGACGCTTTCAGTGACGAAAAGAGGTAATGGGTGAGGCAAATTACATTCGTTTGAATGCTGAATCTGACTCGGATCTCTAGGGCATTCCACCAGTCAGCCAAATGCCACACGGCAGTCTGATGGAAAGTTTTTGTCAGGGAAAAGAGACAGGGCTTAGATCTGAGCACGGAACCCTCTGTGACCACTTGATGGGGCACTCAAAGAGTGGTCGGAATAGGCAGATGTAGCCTTTGCTGTTAGGTGATCACTCCACAGGTCACTCAAAGAGTGGTCTTGATAGGCAGAAGTAAGCTATGATTTCCGTGTTGCGAGTGATCACTCTGTAGACAGGACTGAAAGAGTGGCTTGAAGAGGCAGGTGTTCTTTCTGTGATGAGTCAGAAAAGTGAGTGTGACAGTGCTCCGGTCCTGGTGATGGTCTCCAGTGATAAGTGATGTTCATCACTATGGGCCGTGTTATTGAGCTAGGTCATGGTGGGTCAGGAGGTCAAAAGCCAGGCTGGGGTGTGACGATGCGGAGAGAGTGTCGTGTCAAGATGTTGCCGTCTGCGCTGCAGCCTCCCCTCTGAAGCCTGGTTTTCAATCTCATTCTCAGTTACCTTTGTGACCTCACCTCATGCCTATTGCTTCACCATTGCCCACTGCAGGTTCTGCTGACTAGTGAGGCTGTATGTCTCGAGTTCATCACTGGAGCCACAGGGGTTTAGTGTGGGTCATAGCATTGCTAGGTCACTGATAGCGATGCCTTTCAATCTGAGCCCAAGTCAGGAACATTTCATTTTGACCTGGGAGACAGCCGCCGCATTTTTTTTCTGCCCTTATGATGGCCTACAAATTACTGACAAAGTGCTTTCCATCGGCTTATAGAACGCTGGATATGTTCCAGCTTGAAGTGTAGCTTCTGGCAAGCTGTTGTGTGAAGAAAGAAGAAAAAGGGTCTCAAATCCAGCATTTTTAATCACTTTACCTTTTCTGGAAGGTGTTCTTGAACGGACATCATCAGAGATGTAAAATTGTTGACAACGAAAGGTTTGAAGCCCCCAGGCTCTATTGTGTAAGCTTGATGACCAGATCTATGAGGGCTGTGCATCGGTGTCTGCCATGCAGAATAACAATCAGCCACAGTATACGTTTCTTTATCAACACCTCAGTTTGAAACTGATGCAATGTCTTCAGCAGACTGGGCTGGGAGAGAGAGCTGTGTTAAATAAAGCCCTCCATTTTTATCATTTAGCAACAGGGCGACGAGGGTTGTGCCTTGATTAGAATGTAACGGTGGGACGCAGTAATAACCTAATTGAAGACAGATTTCCTTTTTACAGGACCATGAAGTTTTATCTTTTTGCAACAGCCCCTTTGAAACTAAGCCAATGTCTTGAACAGGCTGAGCCTGGAGAGAGCCCACTTAAAACCCTCAGTCATGTGAAACTTCATTTGCCAAAGCTACCAGAGTTGTGTACATGTGTGTATATATATATATATCTGTGTAAAACAATGTCACAGCAGCACCTTTAAATGTAAACCCAGGTCTTGAAAAAGGGCCATACAGGCCCATCTGGGAGAGAGCTGCTTCCAAGACTAAAGTCACTGACACTGCCCCAAAGTTGAAGTTTCTTCCGCATTCCCTCATCCTTGGCCACCCACTCTTCCCCCAAGCTCCGTGTTCATGTGTTTCGCCTAACTGCCATGGACAAAGTATTGGTGTGCAGTTATTTGTGTTGTTAGCTAGCACGCTGTTTTACCAGGTTTGCATGAGCTTAATAATTATGAGGAGCGATTGTTGAGGAAACTGAGTAAAGAGTTTGTATACGTGCATGTGTGTGTGTGTGTGGAGATGGCTTTCAGGACATAGTATTTTTTTTGCCCTGCAATATTTTGTCACCAAGTGTGAGAGAAAGTTTGTCTGCTCAAGGTGAGAGAGAGGTTCAGGGTGCTTTGGAGTGAGTGGAAATTGAAATGTGAAGGTTTGAAGGTGTTTTTTGTTT
>OY757556.1:10397954-10417844 GCA_963584105.1 Alviniconcha strummeri
TTTTTTGTTTTTGTTTTTGTTTTTTTCTGACAAGATTAGTTTGTGTCAAGCAAGTGGGGAAACGTTCTTACCCTCATAACGTTCAGTGTTGTGCTCCTCGGTCAGGGTTGCATTCCTTGTCTGGTAACATTGTGCCTCCTTGTCTTGTCTTGTTTGGGGGATGTGTGTGCGTTTTCCTGTGCTAAATCGCTTGCCTCCTTTCCTCTGGACTGTTTTCCTCAAGTACTTCTCCACCCAGTGTGTGGGTGCAAACTGACAAAGTTTGGTTGACCTTTTGTGTACAGTGCAGATGGACATTTCTGGAACATGAACTGGTGAATGGTGTAATGGGCATCATCCTACACAACACCCTTGTATGTTTACCCTCCCCCCCTCTCCCCCCCCCCCGCCCCCCCCCCAAGCCCTTTGGTATGTGAATGTAGTATACTATGCCTATGTGACCCAGTCTGAAACGCACAGGTTCAAGCCACAGTGGTTTGTTGCAACCTATTTTTCCATGCCTTGCAATACAGCATGCACACGTGCAGACGTTTGAAGGGTGGCTGACTGGCCGTTACTTTGATCTCTTGTGTCCCAGGTTTTTTTTGTTTTGTTTTTAGAAATTTAGCCGGATTAGGAAGTTCATCTGTCATACCCTATTCCCTGGGCAGCAGAGACGTAGCTCTGATCAGCTCTGTTCTGTTGTTGCAGTCTTCCGTAGAGGAATCCCAGCTACTATGGATTTCGATGGAAGCAAATTTGGCTTTGTTTGACACGGAGAGTGCTGTTTTTTCTCTTTCTCTTTCTCGTTGGCTGATGCCAGCTGTTACATGTGTTGCGGGCTCACAAGAATGAAAAAAGAACTTGACTCTGCGCAGGAAGTGATGCGGTGCTTGCTGCAGAATTGTCCAAGCCCACAGGCTGTTTGTACCTTAAAAAAAACTAAAACTTGCATGTATATATATATAGATATATGTGCAGAGCTCTGAAGAAAATCATCACATTAAAGATGCTTGCATATTTGGCTCGGCTGTTCTTTCGCTCTTGTGTTTTAACGTGTGCTAGTGCGGATTGTACAGATTTTGGGACAGAGGTCAAAGGATGCTGGCGACTGCATAATGTTCCAGCTATGAAGATTGTAATACAATTGAACTAGTTGTGTAAAATGAACCCAAATTCAGAGTGTTGGTTACTCCCTCGCTTTCTCCCTCCCTCATGCTACACAAAGAACAAGGCTTTGTATTTTTAGGGTGGATTTAAGGTAGGTGTTTTGTAAGCTGCTTCATAGTCGTGTGCGCTTGGTTGCAGGTTAACATAAATTGCAAGCACAAACACCTTTTATAGTAGTCTGCATTCAGAAATGAGTCATAGCAGCATACATATCCTTATTGTGGGGGGGGGGGGGGGGGGGAGCTTCTCTCCTCCCCACCCCCCCCAATATCCCACATGACATGCAAATTTGTTTTTGCCTTAAAAAACAACAACTTTATGTATGCTTGATACAACAAACCATGTGCAAGTATTTTTTGTATTTTTTTGGTGACAAGTTTTGCCCCATCCCACCCCACCAAGATTTTATAATTTTTTAATATATTAGTTACTCAAGTTGGATATATATATATATAAACTGCCTGCCTTAGAGAAAGAAAGAAGAAGAAAAAAGAAGAAGAGGAGTACTATGTTTGTAAAAGATGAAATATTTTTATACTGTCATCACTGGATGAAATTTGTGTTGTATTGCATTCACCTTCACAACGCCCACAGCAAGGATCCTGCGATGCTGTGGTTTGGGGGTTGTTGTTTTTTGGACCAGAGGAAAGTGGTGGTAGCACACGTACACACTCACTCACTGGTGGCTCTTTCGTGGCACCGTTTTTTTGTGTCAGCAGGGATGGGAAGTAGAATATTCCTCAGTGACCCACCAAACAACAATTTTACCCATACTGTCACTGTTTGTAGCTGTAGTGTCGCAGGTTAGCGACACTAAATTTTCTTTTACATTTCCAGACTGTTCTTGTGGAACAGTAGATCTATTTTCAGATATCCTTTGGTGTGCTAGGAGGAATAAAATCAGGTCTTTGAAGGATCGTGTTGTTCTGCTGTGCTAATTGAACAGTATCAATCAGTGTCTTTTATTCATTTTATACAGCTGACAAAGTGGCGCTGAATTTTGATCACAGTGCCCACCCATCCCCGCCCCCAACCCCGACCCCCATAGTTTTTTTTTTTACTGTCATTGGAAATGAGCAAGGCACAGCATACATATCTGCACTGATAGGTAAAGTTGAACGCCGTGTCGGAATCCCACAGGCAGGATGGTGTGCTTCAGTGTGCCCCACCTGGAGTAATCAAAAAGCAGTTACTTAGTAAACACGTATGATGGACCACCGGTGTCCAAGGCTTCCACAGGGTTTGGTTCTGCTTGCAAGGTGTGCCCCCTTCCACCACCACCCCCCCTCCTCCCCCCTCCTCTGTTGGTGAAAGTCTCCCCACCCCCACCCCCTTCCCCCCAACCTGCGCTGGCGTGAAATAACATTTGACCACTTTGCTCTCGTTTCCTTGTGTTTCGTTTTGTTGTGTACAGACTGTCAATGGTTCTATGCAAAGAGCTGATGGGCGTAGGAGAACAGAAACTGACCCGACCTGTTATCTGTTAATATAATCTTCCATGGTTTTGATATCTGTGACCAGTCCCCAGCCTCTGCTTTCCTCTTCCAGTTTGGTGTCCCTGCTGTGTCTGCCGTCTCTCTGAGCAGTTCTGTTTCTACCTGGAGCATGATTTGTTCATCGGAAGGGGTCTAGGTGTGTCAGGTTCTGAGGTGGTGGTCGGAAGACTAAAGGATTTGTCTGTGCGGCCTAGCAAAACTTGGGCTGGTCAAGCTGACAGTGCATTGTAGCACTCAGTTTGCCAACCTTTGAATTGGTTCCTTTAAATTAAAGGGCAGCTGAAGCAAGGAAGCAGCACAGGCTATTTATATCTGTAGCAACGGAATAAACAAAAATTTACTGTAAAAAAAAAACTTGATTTCTGGTCCAGTTTGTTACAAGCTGATGTGTGAAATCTTTAAAAACAAAACAAACAAAAAACATGGCTGTGAGTTCTGCCATTTTTTGCCCCCCAGCAGTCTGCATGGGGTGACATCATGAGCAAGGGCTGAACTTGTGGCAAAAGCACCAAATGTATCTCAAGCCAACCTTGTTTCTGCTCATCACTGGTAAAGGACAAGCCAGAAGTACTTTCTTTGTACAAATATTGATACAACTACCAAAACGAAGCTTGCAGATGGAAATATTGGCACCTTTTCCATGTTTTTACAGGCCAGTCTGCGTCCTGGCTTCAGTTCTGCTTTAGCTTTGCCCGGTCAGTCTGAAGCCCTTTTTCAGAGTGTCTGATCCTTCTGAAGACCCTTTTCAGAGTGTCCCATCAGTCTGAAGACCTTTTTCAGAGTGTCCCATCAGTCTGAAGACCTTTTTCAGAGTGTCCCATCAATCTCAAGACCTTTTTTAGGTTGTCCAGTCAGTCTGAAGACCTTTTTCAGAGTGTCCAATCAGTCTGAAGACCCTTTTCAGATTGTCCAGTCAGTCTGAAGACCTTTTTTAGGTTGTCCAATCAGTCTGAAGACCCTTTAGTGTCCAGTCAGTCTGAAGACCCTTTAGTGTCCAGTCAGTCTGAAGACATATTTTCAGAGTGTCCAATCAGTATGAAGACCTTTTACAGATTATCTGGTCAATCTGAAGACCTTTTTCAGAGTTCTGTATGCTCACTGTTATACAGTGATTATAATGCCACTATTTTCACAACATATTTAGGCACTTTGTTCTCCCCCTCCCCCCCCCGCCCCCTTTTTTTTTCTTTTTTTTCTCTCTCTCCATGAAATCAAAGTTTTTGCACAAGAAGAGATTATAGAATCATGGTGCTGACTGCACTAGTTGTTTGTGTTCTGGTGTTTGTGCTTGCAACATCCGGTACAATTTTGTTCTTTCTGTTTGTTGTCTGGTTTGGGGGTGGGGTGTGGTTTAGACAAAAACGTGCTTCTTTTTTGTTCGTTTGTTGTGCTTTCAACAGATGTAATACGCATTGTAGCTTTTTTGGGGTGGTTTTCGACTGGTATGAAAAGCTGAGTGTGTGCGATGATCAGTGTTGCTTAAGCTGTTTGCTGGCTGGGTGCTGCCAGAATTTTAGCATAGCAATTTTCTCAGAAAATGTCAATGTGATAAAGGTAACACATCTGCACTGTGTTACATGCACTCCTCATCGAGCTTTACATGTGCATACCACTTTCACTGACCTTGATATTTCAAGGTCATATCAGTGTCGAGCACTCTCAGACTCTGTTTAAGCGAGGTCTTTCAAACTTTGAGTGATTAGGTCTTGCTTGGAGTCTGCCAAGCCATACCATGAAACTAGGTCACAGGTGGTTAAGAAACACCTTGGTCTGACACTGTGCTGTTTTTGTCCTCGTCTGGTGTAGTTTTCAGCTTTTGTAAGGTTGTTACATACATCAAGAAGATCTTGCACCACGTGCTTTGTGTGGTTCTGAAGGGAGATAACACCTTTTTTTCCTTCATCTTGCTCATGAATGCGTCGTCTGAACTGAACTGCTGTAGGTTTGGTTTTGTTGTTGTTGTTGGGCTCTGCCGACAGAGGAAAATGCCAGTGTGTGCTTTGGACACGCAGTGCTTTCACGAGCCTGTTGCAATAATCTGCACCGCATGTACCCATCGTCTTTGTGTTTACCGCCCTGAGCATCAGCCCACTCGCTCAACCCCAAGGTGCTGCACCCACCCGTGATGTAGTGCCACTGCTGGAAGAGCCATGAAACGGCAGCACCAACACAGATCTCTCTTATCAGTTGGTGAAGCTGCCGGTTCCTGTAACAGCAGAATTGTTGGAAGGTTAAAGTTGATTGCCTGAAATAAGCAGTTTGTTAGATCTGTAGTGTGACTGCAAGGGACAGTTCAGTTTGTTAGATCTGTAGTGTGACTGCAAGGGACAGTTTGTTTGTTTTTCTTCTTCTTATGATCACAAATTTGATTCAGATGGCCAAAAGGAGAGGTGTACGAGTGAAAACGGTTTTTAAATAATACAGTATCTGTAAGAGTTCTACTGTAGTGGGCAAGGTATAAACACAGGTATTTGATTGCTTATACACTGTAGCAACACTGTTTCTCTCTCCCTCCACCCTACATGTATTTTATCATGGTAGAAATGACAGTCAGCGTTCTGGCGTTCTTTCTGACCGTTGCGGTACTTCCATTTTTATCACATGGGCTGTGCATCTTGGGTGGCCGGCTGCAGGATTTTATACATTTTGAATGATGGGAAGCTACTGTGTATCAACACTGCATACATCATGGGACATTTTCACCCAAATTATCTTTCTGGTGGCGTCAATCAGAGACTTCAGTAATTTACGTGGTGTGTGAATAATGATAGTCGCGAAGTTTGCATTTCGTATTAAGATTGACCTAGATAAACCATGTCGTGTGTGTGTGGGCTTTTTTGTTTTTTAAAGATAGATTGAGATAAACTGTGTTGTGTACAAATAAATGTTAAGTGTTTAGTTGAGAAATGCTTACGATTTCCCCACAACCAAAAGAGTTACCAGTATTTGAACAAGATGTTCCCCCCCAATCCTTTCCCCAATGAACTACTGTGAAGGTTAATACACAAGTTGTTGTTTTCCTAGTTTTAAAAAAAAGAGTTTTTATGTCTTTATCATAATTATGTCACCCTGTATAAACCTCATGATTGTGCCTGTGGAAAGATGTCCAATCAGATTTTCAGTAACAGTAACGCTCTTCTCTCTCTCTCTCTCTCTCTTTTCTATTTTGGATAGTTAGCCCACTTGATCTTATCAGTTTGAAGTGTTGAATTAAAGGAACTCAATCAAGAATTTGACAGGTCAAGCTTAGGTTTGATTCTGTGCATGCTCACCTTTTCAAAATTTGATGTTTATTGTGCAAGGTGAATGAAAACTTGGCGTAAGCCCAACACAAGCTGTTTAGCCTGGTTGACCTGCAGTGGGGGTTTTGTGTGACATTTATGTAGAAAAAAACCCTGGGTTCAAGGGACAACTGTGTACATTTGGACGTGTAAGAGTTCTGTTTCATTTAGAGAGACTGTGTGCTTGTATGTGTGTGTGGCAAGAGAGTAATAAAGTATGTGTTTCATATACATCTCTTGTTACGTTTTCTTTTTTTTGGTGGCATTTGAAATGGATCTTCTTTTTCTCTCAGATGGATGATCTTTTTTTACTCCTGTGTGTGTGTGTGTGTGTGTGTGTGTGTGTGTGTGTGTGTGTGTGTGTGTGCATAAAAAGAAAGGGAAACATTGCATTCACAGAAGATCCACATTAATATACAGCCACATTTTACAAAATGATACGCTTTACATTACGCATGTAGAAAAGCCAGCAAAACTATGCCTTCCAGTCCACACAACAAACTTCTTCAGTTCAAGCAAAACAGAACATCTTTGTGTGAAGTTTGTTTTATTATTCATTTGTGAAGTGCATGTAAAATGTTAACGCTTATCTTCTCCTCCTCGATGTGTAATGTAAAAAGTAAAATAAAAAAGCAATGGCAGGGAATTGCCTTCCCCTCTGTGATCTATTACTATTTGCATATTAAAGGTTAGTTAGTAATTGGATTTAAACATCCATCAATCAAACTCTGTCATAAGCAAATACACATGTAAAAACTCATATATTTATAAACCCTTTCTCAAGTTGGTCCACAAAGCCAGTCCCTACACACACATGAAACAAAACGTGCATGCCCACGTGAACAGGAGATGCTACAGGTAAATCACAAATGACGCAGTAAAGTGCCTGAGAACAACAAAAAGAAGACTGCTTAATCCACACAAAAGCAAAACCTGAAAGACATTCCTTATTATTCCCACCCAAGGGAACTGCCTCCCCCTCTGGCATCTGTTACTATTTGCATATTCCCTGGGGTGGGAATTACTAGCTCAGTTGGTAGAGTGACTGACTGAAAAGCCAGGCGCAATACTGATGCGGGTTCGAGTCCTAGGTGCGGCAAGGGATTTTTCTCCCGGAGTCCACTTTCAGTGCAGACTCTCTTATGGTGTCCGTACAGCCCCCGTGTACAATTGCATGCATCAAAATCTGTGTGCACGTTAAAAATCCCAAACACTGGCAGCCAGACCCTTGTTTGACATAAAAATACTGCGCACACTGATGAGTGGGAAGTGCTGTTCTTGTGGCTGCTGTGCCTCACCCAGGTAAGGTGACCCAAATTATCCGCAAGGGACAATGAAGTATTAAGACAACAAAACAAATTTGCATGTGATCATTAATTACACAATGACTCATGTAAAACGAAGCCTAGTGGACGGAGTTGCAGGCAGATGCGGTTCTATGAGTAAACGTGTAAAAGTATTCATATTACTGAAATCTGTATTATCAGGACATCTTTCAGGAGTGTCCCTGGATATTATGCTATTCCCTCTGACCATTTTTTGAATTACTAACTCACCACATCCCACTATTGATGAGTAGGAGAATTTCTGATTCTTCAAAAATGACGTGTCCAAAAATGCACTGCTTTCTGTTGGATTGACCATTCAAATAAGTGACCATCACTCTTTACCTGAGCAGTACTGTGCAGCTAACAGACAGTTCAGACAGAAGCACCAGCGCCATTGATGGTGTGTGTATCATTTTGTCTGTGGTTGTGTGGTAGGTAGTTAGCCTTAGTACCAGCTACCTGCATAATTCCAGGGACTGAATTCCAGAGTTTAATTAAATGTGATGGTTACTATTCTGAGCATCTTAAAAAAAAAAATAAAAAAAAATGCACACACAAATCAATGCCCTTAAAGTTGTAAACAACAGAATAGCCACAATCATCGGTTTGATTATCCTGAGACTATTATGCGTCACATGTAGGTCAACGTGTCCATACAACCAGCCACAGGCCTTCTCGCATCAAAAGGTGTAATCTTTAACAACATGCACAACGATCTTAGTGCGTGCTGAGCACACAAAGGCGAGACAGGCACTGATAAGCCTGCACAAATGTTGACACAGACGAGAACTGAAAAATGGTCCTTCACCCTGACCTGAGGCCAGGATAGCTCAGTTGGTAGTGTATCTGACTGAAAAAGCCAGGCTTGATACTGAAACGGTTTGAGTCCCCAGTGCGGCAAGGGATTTTGCTCCCAGGGTCAGATTCCAGTTCAGATTCTCTTACATTGTCTGGACAGCCCCTGTGTGCAATGGCATGCATCAACATCTGTGTGCACATTAAAGATCCATACCATTGTTCGGACACGCAAAAATACTGCTCACACCAAGCTCTTGTAGCTGCTGTGCCTTACCCAGGTAAGGTGGCCCAAATTTCCCATATGGTGATATGGGACAAAGAAGTACTGAAAAAAGGTAATAAAAATTCTCTGGAAAGGAGCAATAAGCGGATGGAAAAAAGAAGAAGCTGATTTGTCACCACCACAGCCCCAAAAGTGAAAAAATACAGGTGCAAAGATGCAGGTGTTACGATACCCAAGTGAGAACATTGCCTCCACTGTTAGCTGTAAGTAGCACGGCCACCGAAAGCAGACCGCAGTGTTGAATGCGGACGCTAAATGAACATGCTGAGCATCATGAGATGCTACAAGAGGTGCAAAGAAGGAGCAGCTTGTCAAAGCCAAGTGGTTCCAGCTGCAGTTGGGTTCGAGTAATGCAGCCACCAAAGATGCGGTTTCGGCTATGTGAGAAGAAAATTATCATGCAGCCTAATGAGAAAAGTGAGGACAAAAAGGGGGTGGGGGGTGGGGGTTAAATCATCTGTGTTTAGGCCAGAGGAGCAGGAGGGTCATCTTCCACGGGAATCACGTTATTCTCCACCACCTCCACTGAGAAAAAAATGACCACACGACCGAATGAGAAAAGCGAGAATTTAAAAAAAAGCAAGTCATCCATGCTTAGGCCAGAGGAGCAGGAAGGTTACCTTCTACGGGAATCACGTTATTCTCCACTACCTCCACTGAAAATTTTTACCACGCAACCTAATGAGAAAAGTGCGAAGAAGAAAAAAGAGAGAGAAAAACAACAACTAGCCATCCATGTTTAGGCCAGAGGAGCAGGAAGGTCATCTTCTACGGGAATCACGTTGTTCCCCACCACCTCCACGGACTCGGATTTCTCGCTCTCTGCTTCCATCCTCCCCTCCTCCCTCTCCTGATGCCGCTTCTCCTTCTTCCTGCGCTTCCTCTCCTTCCTCTCACGCTTCTCTTCCTCTTGCCTCAGTCGATCTTCCTCATACACTGGGTTGGGGAGAGGGGGCAGCGCATTCTGGCGTGGCAACACCCGATCCTCGTACTGCGGGGCCATCTCCTGGGTCGTTGCCAGCTTGGTTGGAACTGGATTGGAATCGTACCTGCGGGACCAACAGAGAGGGAGGGAGGATTCAAATCAGGAAAGAAAGACAACAGGTTGTCAAAACAAACAAACAAAAAAGGCCAGATGCATAATTATCAAAAAACAAACAAAAGAAAATAACAGGTCAACCTTGTATGTGACCTTTTCATCTCTCAATATAAATGTATGCATTTAAACACATTAAATAATACCGATTTGT
This sequence comes from Alviniconcha strummeri, assembly GCA_963584105.1. Classification (NCBI taxonomy): domain Eukaryota; kingdom Metazoa; phylum Mollusca; class Gastropoda; family Provannidae; genus Alviniconcha; species Alviniconcha strummeri. Next base: position 10,407,540 of record OY757556.1, read on the forward strand.
CACTTGTAATGCATGAACAGGACAAAGTGGGAAGAAACTACCGGTAGACTACAGGAAACACACTCAAGGAAAGTATACATCAGGACGGTTATAAAAGGAACTGACTGGCCTTCTCAATGCATGTCTTGTCCAAGAAGGCCAACCATTCCACATCAAGTGAAAAAGATTAAAAACCTAAAATCAATTCTAAAAACTTGTCATGTAAACAAAGAAACGGACTTACAGATGAAGGAACATGAAATCATCAACACATAAAAATATGCAATCCAAGTTTTCTCTTAAGCACTTTGTGGCACTTATAAACATTAAAAATATGGTGTCATGCTGCAATACTATAATTCATGCTGAGCCACAGAAATGGGGCTTCTTGTGTTTATATTAGGACTGATTGATATTGAAAGGAAGCAAAGGGAAAATAACTACACATGCATAGTCTTTGGTATACAGACCTGTCTCAATTATTAATTCCTGTAAAAACTGGGTTTTGCTTGGTCTAAAAAATATATGGCTTCCCTTCGCTAAATAAAATGTTTGTGACATTCATCCCAAACTGGTATTTTCAGGCCACGATGAGTAAACACGCTAAATAATATATAAACATACAATGATAAACATACAAATGATAAATAAAGATCAAGAAGACTTCAACATCTAGACTAACTGTTAAAAAAAAGAAGAAGAAAAATCATTTGTACCTGAAATAAAATATTTTCAGCAAGACATAGTAATTATGTTGTTTACCCCATGAAACAATATTTATTTAGGTAGAAGTGTAGAAAAAACAACAAGAAAGTAATTGATTGTTGAGGTATCATAATTAGATCTGGAAGATCTTAAACAGAGTAAATCTAAAGGGGGGAAGAAAAGAGAGAGAGGGGGGTGGGGGTGGGGGGGGGGAGAGAAGAGAGAACTCAAACTCAAACTCGAAAACTTTAATACTCAAGGATAGCATCATTAGGTCCATTTGGACCTATCTAACAGCCAGTCCTTGCTATACTACAAACACAAACATGCATGACTTATTGACTGTACCACAAACAGATATTATAAGTATGAATAAGCAATTGATTAATGAAGAGAGAGAGAGAAAAGTCCTACTCCCTTCATAATGAGAAATATTTATTCTTTGGTGACACATATAATACACAGTGAAACAAATACACAGGTTCTAATCACTGCTATCTAACTAAAGGTGAAATGAAAATGTTACCTTAATTAAAGTTACCCACACACAGTTCTAATGCTTGATTTCAGAGTCAAACATCAAACCGCTGAGAATTAATGAAATATTTTGAAACAATTTAAATTGAACAGTCAATTTGTCTTACATCAAATTTAGACAATAGCTCTTGTGCATAAGGATAATTATTACAAACTCTCAAAAGGAGTACTAACTACTATATAGTGAACTACTCTGAAACAAAATGAGGCCCAGAATCAGAATCGACACTCAAAGGAGTTAATTAGCACTCAAAATACATAACACAAGTACAACAACAAAGACCTGAGTTGCCTATGGTAGCTCTCACCTGGCATGCATGTAAATACATTAAGGTATATAAACTCTACCTTTTATCTCTTTTCTTTTTAATTGGAGGATGTACCTCTGGTGGATATTATGTCCCTTGTATTTACATGCATGCCAGGTGACAGTTACAATAGGTGACTCAGGTCTTTGTTGTTGTACTTGTGTTATGTATTTCAAGCGCTAATTAACTCCCTTGTGTGCTGATTCTATATGGTGAACTAATTCAAAACCCCACCACACATTAACAAAATACATTGCCAAAGTTTTTGGTGCACTGAAAGATTGAGAAAAGCACCATCAAGTACAACCTCTTGCTAAAAGCAGGGCTGTAAGGATTCAAATGCAGTGTGATAACTCTGAATCCAGGTCTCCACTAAGAAAGCTCAAAAACAAGGTGAACCTTCAACTTTTGCACTATAGCCACACACATATCAACTTTGAGGAGAAAGAATGGTCAGCTGTATGACAATAAAACAAATAAACCAACACAAAAACTGGCTGCATGCACACACACAAGATTAGTCACAGGCACCAAACGTCAAATGTTTCGGAACCAGGAATGGGTTAAACTGTGCAAGACCAACAAACAAGGGAGTTAATTAGTGCTTGAAAATAAACATCACACACACACAAATAAAAAGCCTGAGTCACCTACGGTAACTTTCAGCTGGCATGCCAGTCAATTGTGCAAGGAAAATTAGATAATGTGCCTGAGTTCACTGCCTCAGTTTGTATTGAGTCTGCTAATGCATTGTACAACAGGTCCTTCACCCAGTGAACTACTCCCTTGAATTAATTCTGTCCACAAGAGATCCAAACACATTAAAAGTTTAAAAAGAACGCTATTTATTAGGGAAAAAACAACAACAAAAACTGAATTTGTGTTTTGTGTTTTTTTCCTAATAAGCAGCGTTCTTTTTAACCTTTTATTGTTTGGATCTTGTTTTATAACACTAGCACTGTAGCAGTCATTCTTGTTTCAGATTATTTTTTCTCATCTTTTTTGTTTGTTTTGGTTTTTGATAGACAGTAGAAAAAAGAAAAAAGAACTAGTTGGCAAATAACTGGATTTTCATATCCTGTCCACTGCGCAGGGTCACCTCAGGACGATCAAACTCTGCCGTAAGTAAATCTATATTTCAAAACTTCTCATATACACAAACCCTTTCTCGGGTCAAATCCACAAAAATCAATCCCTACACCAATATGAAACAAAACATACATACACACACACATGCAACACAAATTTTGGAAGAGTTAGTCGCGCCAATAATTATTGCCTTTGTTAGCGTGTGATCTTTTCTTCTTCTTGCTTTTTATATGCACATAAGCATCAGTTTTATATATATCATTATCACATCTGCTTCTACGCATGCACTGAATGGGGAAAATGACGCACATACATTGCTATACATATGATGCAGCACTGATCAAGAATACAGGCTGCATACTGCAGTGCAACCTCACTGATGCCACATAATACCTCCTTGCCTTTGGAATGATAAATTGTTTTAACAAAAAAAATCATAATCAGTTTCAGTTTTGGTTCAGTTAAGTTACATTTCTCCTAATGAAGTGGGTTTCGGGCGAAAGTCCCATATATACCTTTTACAGGTCACACCAATTCAGTTACACTTCTCTCGATGAAGAGGGTTTTGGGGGAAGGTCTTATACCTGTTACAGGTCACACCAACTCAGTTACATTTCTCTTGATGAAGTGGGTTTCAGGTGAAGGTGTGATACCTGCTTGGCAAAAAACAAGAAAAAACAAACAAACAAAAACACACCAAAAGAAACCTGTTACTGATCACACCAACTCAGTTACATTTCTCTCGATGAGGTGGGTTTTGGGTGAAGGTGTGATACCCGGGTCACATCAACTCATTTACACTTCTCTTGATGAAGAGGGTTTCAGATGAGGGTTTGACCTCTGCTGTGAGTTCACATCAACTTTGTTACACTTAATTCTCCTGCTAGGTTTCAGGTGAGGGTTTGTTCCCCATTAGGGGTAAAATTACATTCCCTTGATGAGGCCAGTTCCAAAATAGGTTTCAATAAAGGGAATTTTTTTGTTTGTTTTTTTCTCTTTTTTTCTTTCTCTTTTTCTTCTCCTTTTTGTTTTTTGCTCATTTTGTTTTTCATTTGATGTCATGTTTTATTTGTTTTGTCTTGTTTTCAGGAAGAACTGATCACAGATGTGAATCATGAACCTTGTCTCGTGACTTTGGACTCCGCAATAAGTGAGTGAAAGTGAAACAAAAAGTGGAGGGGAAGGGAGTTACATTACTGCATATTGCCACCCAAAGCAACACTGGTAAAGCATCTGAGACTGGGTGGACAGCATGAACGGGCATTTCTTCAGCCTGTACCACTCTAAGTCAGCCCTGTTCGATTTGATATGTGTGTGGTGCAGATGTGTGTGTGTGTGTGTGTGTGTGTGTGTGTGTGTGTGTGTGTGTGTGTGTGTGTGTGTGTGTGTGTGTGTGTATGCATGTGTGCGTGCGTATGTGCGTGCGTGCGTGTGTGTGTGAGTGCATGAGTGCATGCGTGTGTGCATGCATGTGAGTGTGCATGCGTGTGTGCGTGCGTGCATGTGTGTGTGTGTGTGTTGACTCAGTGTATATGTTCAATTTTTGCTTTGTTTGTTTGATTTTTGTACACGTACATTAACCAGCTCCCCCCTGCTTCCTGTCATATTCTTTGTAAAGCGCTGGAGGCTCTTTGACAATTTCCACTTTAGAAATGAGTAAGTAATTTGGTGTGTTTTTATGCCCAGTCAACCATCACAGTTAAGTTATATCAGGGCAAGCTTTAGAAATGATCGTTATTATTATTATTATCATGAGCACACTGAAGAACTGAACTGAACTGAAATGACCCTCGTGCAAAATCATTCTGGCAGTGACAGGGGAGCTGTCAGTAGCCGTAGCTGCAGGTAACGCTATAATTCAGCTCCCTCCACTGGAAAACTGCAGGGATTTAAACCCCTGCCATGGTGTACACGCACAGTACGATGTAAACTCTGTTGAAACAACTTGGTGTTGAACAGGTCCAACGGGACCAATAAACTCAGGACGGATCTTGGAGGCATTAATGTTGAACCTGGCACGGAACAGGTCCAACGTGACCAATAAACTTAGGATGGATCGATCTTGGAGGCACTATTAAGCATCAACGTTGCCCTCACAGCCACTGTGCTAAAACAACTGCCTACCTTGAACTGTGCTCTGTTTCAGTACAAAACAAATGTATGGTTAGAATTATACAATATTAAGCCTGAGGCAACAACAAAAATCATTTTTACTGAAAAGTGACACAAAACATAATCAACCCCTTCTCCATATTTTTTCTTTTAAACCTGTAAAACGAGGACGCAAAATGTCTTTTAAGCCATTTCTGCTGATCACAGTTCATTTAATGAAACTGCAGACCCAGCTCAGTTGGGAATCCAGAGCAATCAAAAGTTCTTTCTTCAGTTTAAGCTTGGAGGAAGTCAGAATATAGCTTTGCATGCTCTGTGCACTGCCATGAATTCTGCCTTTCTCATTTTTGCTGTCCCAGTTCATTCAACCTCATTTTTTTCCTTGTATCTCATTCACTCATGGAAGTTACTTTGAATGTACATAGCTTTGTATGCTCTGTGCACTGCCATGAATTCTGCCTTTCTCAATTTTGCTGTCCCAGTTCATTCAACCTCATTTCTCTCCTCGTATCTTCTTCACCCATGGAAGTTACTCTGAATGTACACAGCTTTGCATGCTCTGTGCACTGCCATGAATTCTGCCCTTCTCATTTTTGCTGTCCCAGTTCATTCAACCTCATTTCTTTCCTTGCATCTTCTTCACCCACTGAAGTTAGTTTGAACATCCATCCCTGACGTGACCTTGCATCTTTTTTGCCTTTGGAAGTTACTTTGAACGTACAGACTTTTTCCCTGATGTGACCTTGTATCTTTTTCACCAATGGAAATTACTCTGAACATACAGACTTTTTCCCTGATGTGAACTGGGCGGTTGAGCATGGAGATGAACAGTCAAGAGCCAAGCAACCGGTAGCCATGACAGCTACAAACCCTGTTCAGGACTTGGTTGCTTGCAGGTATTCAGGTCGATTCTCACCATTTCAAAAACATCATTTTATTTTTTAACCCTAAGCAACAAAATACACACAACTATACACCTGTAAGGCTATGGCTGCCATATCATGACACGGAGGAGGTGAAAATACTTACACCATCATATTCGTCTTCATGGACAATGTTGGGATATTTCCATTGGGTGCGGAAGCTGCCTGTTTTGGGGCCTTCTTTTTTCTAGATCTTCGCGGCCAGCTGTAATAATGATAATGCGTGCAAGTGACATTAATTAACCATGCATCTCCATCACTTCATACCTTGGACACTGCACCTTGTCATCTGCTCAGGAACAGATTTTTGTTGTCGAATTTATTTTTCCTAAGTTGTTTACAGGGACACCCAATATAACAACACTTTGCTGGAGTATAATTGGAAATATTTCTATGAACATTAACCCAAACCCAATATGACATCGCAATAGTCCAGCAGGAGACATTTCTTAAACTACTCATCATTCATGTCACTATATTGGGGTGTCCCTGTACTTCATTCAGTGTTGCAAAAACTGCCCACTGAGCTTTGAGTGCCAAGTGACTGAGAACACATCATCAAACAGTGAACACATCAAACAGTAAACACATCATCAAACAAATAGGACATCATCATCAAACAAAGAAGACATCACTGAACAGTGAACACATCATCAAACAGTGAACATGTCATCAAACAAAGAAGACATCACCAAACAGTGAACACGTCACCAAACAAAGAAGACATCCCCAAACAGTGAACACATCATCAAACTTTGAACACATCATCAAACAGAAAATACTTCACCAAACAGTGAACACATCAAACAGCAAACACATCAAACAGTGAACACATCGTCAAGCAGTGGACACATCATCAAACAGTGAACACATCATCCAACAAATTAAACTGTGTCTGTGAGTGCAACTTTCATTCACTCAACACACGTGGCACGAAACTCTGAAATTACAAACAACAAACAAGATAAACAAGTGCAGTAACTGAGACATGCACAGAGCACATAACTATAATCATATTCATGTTACAGCTACTCCAGCACTATACTGGCTGATTGATATTCTAAATACATACCACTCCGCTAATCCCTGGATAGAAAAGCACCCTGCCAAATGACTCTGCGTCAAAGTTCACACTGAGAGAGTGTATGTTTGTTTGACTGTAACCTGCCACCTACACTTTTGGCAGAATGACCAGGAGATTTTATGGGCCACAGCTGTGACATGGAGGTAATGGATCCAGAAAATAAAATATCAGCACAGGAAGCTGAGGCAGCATTTTCACGTGGCGTCAGCCATGTATCAATCAAACAGCACTGGGGGCACACCACTTTGGTGGACGTTTAAAAGGCACATAAACGGCTACAGTCACTCATTCAGAATCACGTGAGACGTGAGCACTGTGAGTCTGTTCATGAGCAGAGAACAGCACTATATAAAAGTGATCAGTTAATTAAGTCTGTCGATTCTAAATGGGCTGACGTTCAAACTGTGTAACGTTTAGATGGCACACTTTGTGTACTTGCTCCTTGGATAATGTTCATTAAACTTCTGTCACAAAAACAGGCCCACAAACTTTCCTTTCAGACTCCTTTTCTCTAGCCATTTTCGGGAGCTGTCTTCCAGAGACGCTGTTTCAGTGTTTGTCTTTGTCTTGCACACATTTGCAAAACCTTCAGAATAAAAAAAGTGATTGGACGTTTCTCTTGCTGCACTAATGCCACTGCTGTTCCCAATGCTCAGAGGGAATAACTCAGTTGACAGAGCATCCGACTGAAAAGCCAGGTGCAATGCTGATGTGGGTTCAAGAGATTTTTCTGCCAGAGACAACTTCCAGTGCAGACTCTCTTACAGTGTCTGTACAGACCCCGTGTGCAATCATATGCATCAACATCTGTGCGCACGTTAAAAATCCCAAGCACTTGCAGCCATACCATTGTTTGGATACACGGAAATTCTGCACAAGCTGACAGGAATGGGTAGCGCTGCTCTTGCAGCTGCGGTGCCTTACCCTGGTAAGGTGACCCAAATTCCCCACAAGGGACAAGGAAGTACTATAAAAACAAATTAAAAACAAAAACAAAAAGGGGCAGAAAGAGTAAAATAAACTGATCTACTGAAACACTCTTACTAGCTCATAGCAGTTAATAATGACAGCCTAGAGAAAATGCAACTGTGGTGCAATTAAAGTTAAAGCGAGTACAGTGAAACAACCGAAAAAGGGCTTCCTTCATGAGAAACAGAAATATCTCGTAACAATATGGTTCTTAATAAACTCTTCTCTTCATTTTTCTGTCCTGGTCAACATTTCACCAAAACGCCATCTGCTCATATTTCTATCTTGGTCAACCCTTTGCCAAAACACCATCTGTTCTCTGTTCATGTTTCTGTATTGGTCAACCCTTCACCAAACACCATCTATTTATATTTCTGTATTGGTCAACCCTTCACCAAACACAATCTGTTCACATTTTTGTATTGGCCAACCCTTCACCAAACACCATTCTTTTTCCAAGACCATCTTTGTTTCATTTAGTTTATCATTCATACATTTTTTTATTTTCATCTATTTAATAATCAGGCTCTTTCGTCAGAAATTCCACTGTACCTAACAAGAAAGAATGTCAAGAAATTTGAAATTGGCGGTGCAACAGTTGGACGGCAAAAAAAAAAAAAGAAAAAAAAAGGGGCACATCTAAGTGACAACAGGCTGGACTGGGAAAGACACCGCACGCTGTGTGCAATACTCAGGCCACAGGAGCAGAGACGTTGGTCGCCCAGGCACGGGCGTCACTTACAAGTTGACGGCTTGCTTGTTGTCGTTCTCCATCGTCAGGACCGGTCGGATGCGGGAGTTCTTCTTGCGCTTCTCAGAAATGTGCTTCTTTTTCTTCTCTGCTTCCTCCTTCTTCTTGCTGCAATTATGATGATGAGGAATTTATATGGTGCTTTCAGCGACTCGAAGTGCTTTGCAACTTAATGAAGGAAGAGCATGGAGCATGTAAATACTCGCATGGAAATCAATGGCATGATAATCCATTAATAAACATACTTATTCACTAAAATGAGAAAGACAAACACCCAGTCATTCACATGATCATGCACACACACACACACACACACACACACACACACACACACACACACACACACACACACACACACACACACACACTGCATATAATGCATTGCAAAACTCATGAACCTTTGCACCACTTTCGTGTACAGAAATGACTGAGATTCCAATCAGTTTTATATGCACTAAAAGGGCGAGGAAAATTTGCTGGCTATCTTCTCCGATAATTACTGGCTACAGAATCTCATGCCTGGTTTTCTGACCTTCACAACTCATGTCAGTTCTCTCAGCAAACCTATGTGCAACGCTGGTGGTGAAATTCAAAAGTTAGTGTCCATCTGACCCAAAGTACCTGCAATGTTAAGGGGTAAGTTAAAACGGAGTTCGCATTGGTTATGTAACCAAAAGTACCTGTGTTGTTGGTGGATAAGTGGCACTTTGAGCTCACATTGGTTTTATAACCAAAAGTACCTACAGTGTTGGTGGATAAGATAAAATTGAGCTCACATTAGTTATGTAACCAAAAGTACCTGTATGCTTGCTTGGTGGATAAATGGAACTTTGAGCTCACATTGGTTTTGTAACCGAAAGTACCTACAGTGTTGGTGGATAAGATAAAATTGAGCTCACATTAGTTACGTAACCAAAAGTACCTGTACGTATCGTTGGTGGATAAGTGGAACTTTGAGCTCACATTGGTTTTGTAACCAAAAGTACCTACAGTGTTGGTGGATAAGATAAAACTGAGCTCACATTAATTATGTAACCAAAAGTACCTGTACATACTGTTGGTGGATAAGTGGAGTTTTGAGCTCACATTGGTTTTGTAACCAAAAGTACCTACAGTGTTGGTGGATAAGATAAAATTGACCTCACATTAGTTATGTAACCAAAGGTACCTCACATCAATACTCACAGTGTCAGTTCTTCAATTAAACATGAGCTCACACTGGTTATCTGACCAAAAGTACCTGCAACGTTGATGGCTAAATTAAAACTGAGCCCACACTGGTTACCTAACCAAAAATGCCAGCAATCTCAGTAGTTTAATTGAAACTGAGCTCAAATTGGTTATCTGACCAAAAGTACCAGCAGCATCAGTTGTCAGATTAAAAGGACGTCATAATGAAAATCAGTAAGTATACAAAGAGACTCAAAGGCAAATAATAATGACAGTAATTATAATAATAATAATAAACAGGATTTCTAGAGCGCCCATCTACTGCACAAGGTGGGAGTGCAGGTGCTCCCACCTTGTGCTTAAATGTGTATGCTTAAATGTGATGTAAGCCTACAAGTATACAAAAAAACTTAACACTAGCAACAATAACAATATACTTTATTCATCCCAGTGGGAAATTAAAGCTGTCGTTTGATCGCACAACAAAGAACATATCTCAATAATTCTAAGTCATGAAACACACGCACATACACATTCCTAGACATACACCCCCTTTCTCTCAATCTGCACACACTAATAGCAAACCCAAAATTACCTGGAATAATGCTTTCTCTGTCAAACCAAAATGTCAAAACCAGACCACTTTCACAGCATTGATGGCTCCATGCCATAAACAGG
>OY757556.1:10419244-10436744 GCA_963584105.1 Alviniconcha strummeri
ACGCCGTGTCGGAATCCCACAGGCAGGATGGTGTGCTTCAGTGTGCCCCACCTGGAGTAATCAAAAAGCAGTTACTTAGTAAACAGGTATGATGGACCACCGGTGTCCAAGGCTTCCACAGGGTTTGGTTCTGCTTGCAAGGTGTGCCCCCTTCCACCACCACCCCCCACCCCCCTCCTCCTCCCCCCTCCTCTGTTGGTGAAAGTCTCCCCACCCCCACCCCCTTCCCCCAAACCTGCGCTGGCGTGAAATAACATTTGACCACTTTGCTCTCGTTTCCTTGTGTTTCGTTTTGTTGTGTACAGACTGTCGATGGTTCTATGCAAAGAGCTGATGGGCGTAGGAGAACAGAAACTGACCCGACCTGTTATCTGTTAATATAATCTTCCATGGTTTTGATATCTGTGACCAGTCCCCAGCTTCTGCTTTCCTCTTCCAGTTTGGTGTCCCTGCTGTGTCTGCCGTCTCTCTGAGCAGTTCTGTTTCTACCTGGAGCATGATTTGTTCATCGGAAGGGGTCTAGGTGTGTCAGGTTCTGAGGTGGTGGTCGGAAGACTAAAGGATTTGTCTGCGCGGCCTAGCAAAACTTGGGCTGGTCAAGCTGACAGTGCATTGTAGCACTCAGTTTGCCAACCTTTGAATTGGTTCCTTTAAATTAAAGGGCAGCTGAAGCAAGGAAGCAGCACAGGCTATTTATATCTGTAGCAACGGAATAAACAAAAATTTACTGTAAAAAAAACACTTGATTTCTGGTCCAGTTTGTTACAAGCTGATGTGTGAAATCTTTAAAAACAAAACAAACAAAAAACATGGCTGTGAGTTCTGCCATTTTTTGCCCCCCAGCAGTCTGCATGGGGTGACATCATGAGCAAGGGCTGAACTTGTGGCAAAAGCACCAAATGTATCTCAAGCCAGCCTTGTTTCTGCTCATCACTGGTAAAGGACAAGCCAGAAGTACTTTCTTTGTACAAATATTGATACAACTACCAAAACGAAGCTTGCAGATGGAAATATTGGCACCTTTTCCATGTTTTTACGGGCCAGTCTGCGTCCTGGCTTCAGTTCTGCTTTAGCTTTGCCCGGTCAGTCTGAAGCCCTTTTTCAGAGTGTCTGATCCTTCTGAAGACCCTTTTCAGAGTGTCCCATCAGTCTGAAGACATTTTTCAGAGTGTCCCATCAGTCTGAAGACCTTTTTCAGAGTGTCCCATCAATCTCAAGACCTTTTTTAGGTTGTCCAGTCAGTCTGAAGACCTTTTTCAGAGTGTCCAATAAGTCTGAAGACCCTTTTCAGATTGTCCAGTCAGTCTGAAGACCTTTTTTCAGAGTGTCCAATCAGTCTGAAGACCCTTTAGTGTCCAGTCAGTCTGAAGACCCTTTAGTGTCCAGTCAGTCTGAAGACATATTTTCAGAGTGTCCAATCAGTATGAAGACCTTTTACAGATTATCTGGTCAATCTGAAGACCTTTTTCAGAGTTCTGTATGCTCACTGTTATACAGTGATTATAATGCCACTATTTTCACAACATATTTAGGCACTTTGTTCTCCCCCTCCCCCCCGCCCCCTTTTTTCTTTCTTTTTTTTCTCTCTCTCCATGAAATCAAAGTTTTTGCACAAGAAGAGATTATAGAATCATGGTGCTGACTGCACTAGTTGTTTGTGTTCTGGTGTTTGTGCTTGCAACATCCGGTACAATTTTGTTCTTTCTGTTTGTTGTCTGGTTTGGGGATGGGGTGTGGTTTAGACAAAAACGTGCTTCTTTTTTGTTCGTTTGTTGTGCTTTCAACAGATGTAATACGCATTGTAGCTTTTTTGGGGTGGTTTTCGACTGGTATGAAAAGCTGAGTGTGTGCGATGATCAGTGTTGCTTAAGCTGTTTGCTGGCTGGGTGCTGCCAGAATTTTAGCATAGCAATTTTCTCAGAAAATGTCAATGTGATAAAGGTAACACATCTGCACAGTGTTACATGCACTCCTCATCGAGCTTTACATGTGCATACCACTTTCACTGACCTTGATATTTCAAGGTCATATCAGTGTCGAGCACTCTCAGACTCTGTTTAAGCGAGGTCTTTCAAACTTTGAGTGATTAGGTCTTGCTTGGAGTCTGCCAAGCCATACCATGAAACTAGGTCACAGGTGGTTAAGAAACACCTTGGTCTGACACTGTGCTGTTTTTGTCCTCGTCTGGTGTAGTTTTCAGCTTTTGTAAGGTTGTTACATACATCAAGAAGATCTTGCACCACGTGCTTTGTGTGGTTCTGAAGGGAGATAACACCTTTTTTTCCTTCATCTTGCTCATGAATGCGTCGTCTGAACTGAACTGCTGTAGGTTTGGTTTTGTTGTTGTTGTTGGGCTCTGCCGACAGAGGAAAATGCCAGTGTGTGCTTTGGACACGCAGTGCTTTCACGAGCCTGTTGCAATAATCTGCACCGCATGTACCCATCGTCTTTGTGTTTACCGCCCTGAGCATCAGCCCACTCGCTCAACCCCAAGGTGCTGCACCCACCCGTGATGTAGTGCCACTGCTGGAAGAGCCATGAAACGGCAGCACCAACACAGATCTCTCTTATCAGTTGGTGAAGCTGCCGGTTCCTGTAACAGCAGAATTGTTGGAAGGTTAAAGTTGATTGCCTGAAATAAGCAGTTTGTTAGATCTGTAGTGTGACTGCAAGGGACAGTTCAGTTTGTTAGATCTGTAGTGTGACTGCAAGGGACAGTTTGGTTTTTTTTCTTCTTCTTATGATCACAAATTTGATTCAGATGGCCAAAAGGAGAGGTGTACGAGTGAAAACGGTTTTTAAATAATACAGTATCTGTAAGAGTTCTACTGTAGTGGGCAAGGTATAAACACAGGTATTTGATTGCTTATACACTGTAGCAACACTGTTTCTCTCTCCCTCCACCCTACATGTATTTTATCATGGTAGAAATGACAGTCAGCGTTCTGGCGTTCTTTCTGACCGTTGCGGTACTTCCATTTTTATCACATGGGCTGTGCATCTTGGGTGGCCGGCTGCAGGATTTTATACATTTTGAATGATGGGAAGCTACTGTGTATCAACACTGCATACATCATGGGACATTTTCACCCAAATTATCTTTCTGGTGGCGTCAATCAGAGACTTCAGTAATTTACGTGGTGTGTGAATAATGATAGTCGCGAAGTTTGCATTTCGTATTAAGATTGACCTAGATAAACCATGTCGTGTGTGTGTGGGCTTTTTTGTTTTTTAAAGATAGATTGAGATAAACTGTGTTGTGTACAAATAAATGTTAAGTGTTTAGTTGAGAAATGCTTACAATTTCCCCACAACCAAAAGAGTTACCAGTATTTGAACAAGATGTTCCCCCCCAATCCTTTCCCCAATGAACTACTGTGAAGGTTAATACACAAGTTGTCGTTTTCCTAGTTTAAAAAAAAAGAGTTTTTATGTCTTTATCATAATTATGTCACCCTGTATAAACCTCATGATTGTGCCTGTGGAAAGATGTCCAATCAGATTTTCAGTAACAGTAACGCTCTTCTCTCTCTCTCTCTCTCTCTCTTTTCTATTTTGGATAGTTAGCCCACTTGATCTTATCAGTTTGAAGTGTTGAATTAAAGGAACTCAATCAAGAATTTGACAGGTCAAGCTTAGGTTTGATTCTGTGCATGCTCACCTTTTCAAAATTTGATGTTTATTGTGCAAGGTGAATGAAAACTTGGCGTAAGCCCAACACAAGCTGTTTAGCCTGGTTGACCTGCAGTGGGGGTTTTGTGTGACATTTATGTAGAAAAAAACCCTGGGTTCAAGGGACAACTGTGTACATTTGGACGTGTAAGAGTTCTGTTTCATTTAGAGAGACTGTGTGCTTGTATGTGTGTGTGGCAAGAGAGTAATAAAGTATGTGTTTCATATACATCTCTTGTTACGTTTTCTTTTTTTGGTGGCATTTGAAATGGATCTTCTTTTTCTCTCAGATGGATGATCTTTTTTTACTCCTGTGTGTGTGTGTGTGTGTGTGTGTGTGTGTGTGTGTGTGTGTGTGTGTGTGCATAAAAAGAAAGGGAAACATTGCATTCACAGAAGATCCACATTAATATACAGCCACATTTTACAAAATGATACACTTTACATTACGCATGTAGAAAAGCCAGTGAGAAATATCAAAACTATGCCTTCCAGTCCACACAACAAACTTCTTCAGTTCAAGCAAAACAGAGCATCTTTGTGTGAAGTTTGTTTTATTATTCATTTGTGAAGTGCATGTAAAATGTTAACAACGCTTATCTTCTCCTCCTCGATGTGTAATGTAAAAAGTAAAATAAAAAAGCAATGGCAGGGAATTGCCTTCCCCTCTGTGATCTATTACTATTTGCATATTAAAGGTTAGTTAGTAATTGGATTTAAACATCCGTCAATCAAACTCTGTCATAAGCAAATACACATGTAAAAACTCATATATTTATAAACCCTTTCTCAAGTTGGTCCACAAAGCCAGTCCCTACACACACATGAAACAAAACATGCATGCCCACGTGAACAGGAGATGCTACAAGTAAATCACAAATGACGCAGTAAGGTGCCTGAGAACAACAAAAAGAAGACGGCTTAATCCACACAAAAGCAAAACCTGAAAGACATTCCTTATTATTCCCACCCAAGGGAACTGCCTCCCCCTCTGGCATCTGTTACTATTTGCATATTCCCTGGGGTGGGAATTACTAGCTCAGTTGGTAGAGTGACTGACTGAAAAGCCAGGCGCAATACTGATGCGGGTTCGAGTCCTAGGTGCGGCAAGGGATTTTTCTCCCGGAGTCCACTTTCAGTGCAGACTCTCTTATGGTGTCCGTACAGCCCCCGTGTACAATCGCATGCATCAACATCTGTGTGCACGTTAAAAATCCCAAACGCTGGCAGCCAGACCCTTGTTTGACATAAAAATACTGCGCACACTGATGAGTGGGAAGTGCTGTTCTTGTGGCTGCTGTGCCTCACCCAGGTAAGGTGACCCAAATTATCCGCAAGGGACAATGAAGTATTAAGACAACAAAACAAATTTGCATGTGATCATTAATTACACAATGACTCATGTAAAACGAAGCCTAGTGGACGGAGTTGCAGGCAGATGCGGTTCTATGAGTAAACGTGTAAAAGTATTCATATTACTGAAATCTGTATTATCAGGACATCTTTCAGGAGTGTCCCTGGATATTATGGAATTCCCTCTGACCATTTTTTGAATTACTAACTCACCACATCCCACTATTGATGAGTAGGAGAATTTCTGATTCTTCAAAAATGACGTGTCCAAAAATGCACTGCTTTCTGTTGGATTGACCATTCAAATAAGTGACCATCACTCTTTACCTGAGCAGTACTGTGCAGCTAACAGACAGTTCAGACAGAAGCACCAGCGCCATTGACGGTGTGTGTATCATTTTGTCTGTGGTTGTGTGGTAGGTAGTTAGCCTTAGTACCAGCTACCTGCATAATTCCAGGGACTGAATTCCAGAGTTTAATTAAATGTGATGGTTACTATTCTGAGCATCTTAAAAAAAAATTATAAAAAAATGCACACACAAATCAATGCCCTTAAAGTTGTAAACAACAGAATAGCCACAATCATCGGTTGATTATCCTGAGACTATTATGCGTCACATGTAGGTCAACGTGTCCATACAACCAGCCACAGGCCTTCTCGCATCAAAAGGTGTAATCTTTAACAACATGCACAAAGATCTTAGTGCGTGCTGTGCACACAAAGGCGAGACAGGCACTGATAAGCCTGCACAAATGTTGACACAGACGAGAACTGAAAAATGGTCCTTCACCCTGACCTGGGGCCAGGATAGCTCAGTTGGTAGCGTATCTGACTGAAAAAGCCAGGCTTGATACTGACACGGTTTGAGTCCCCAGTGCGGCAAGGGATTTTGCTCCCAGGGTCAGATTCCAGTTCAGATTCTCTTACATTGTCTGGACAGCCCCTGTGTGCAATGGCATGCATCAACATCTGTGTGCACATTAAAGATCCATACCATTGTTCGGACACGCAAAAATACTGCTCACACCAAGCTCTTGTAGCTGCTGTGCCTTACCCAGGTAAGGTGGCCCAAATTTCCCATATGGTGATATGGGACAAAGAAGTACTGAAAAAAGGTAATAAAAATTCTCTGGAAAGGAGCAATAAGCGGATGGAAAAAAAAAGAAGCTGATTTGTCACCACCACAGCCCCAAAAGTGAAAAAATACAGGTGCAAAGATGCAGGTGTTACGATACCCAAGTGAGAACATTGCCTCCACTGTTAGCTGTAAGTAGCACGGCCACCGAAAGCAGACCGCAGTGTTGAATGCGGAAGCTAAATGAACATGCTGAGCATCATGAGATGCTACAAGAGGTGCAAAGAAGGAGCAGCTTGTCAAAGCCAAGTGGTTCCAGCTGCAGTTGGGTTCGAGTAATGCAGCCACCAAAGATGCGGTTTCGGCTATGTGAGAAGAAAATTATCATGCAGCCTAATGAGAAAAGTGAGGACAAAAAGGGGGTGGGGGGTGGGGGTGGGGGGGTTAAATCATCCGTGTTTAGGCCAGAGGAGCAGGAGGGTCATCTTCCATGGGAATCACGTTATTCTCCACCACCTCCACTGAGAAAAAAATGACCACACGACCGAATGAGAAAAGCGAGAATTTAAAAAAAAGCAAATCATCCATGCTTAGGCCAGAGGAGCAGGAAGGTTACCTTCTACGGGAATCACGTTATTCTCCACTACCTCCACTGAAAAAATTTACCACGCAACCTAATGAGAAAAGCGAGAACAAAGAAGAAAAAAAAAAAAAGAGAGGGAAAACAAAGCAAGTCAAAAAATGACATACAGCCTAATGAGAAAAGTGAGAAGAAAAAAAAAAAAAAAAAAAAAGTAAGTCATCCGTGTTTAGGCCAGAGGAGCAGGAAGGTCATCTCCCGCAGGAATCATGTTATTCTCCACCACTTCCATTGAGAAAAAAATGACAACGCGACCTAATGAGAAAAGTGCGAAGAAGAAAAAAGAGAGAGAAAAACAACAACTAGCCATCCATGTTTAGGCCAGAGGAGCAGGAAGGTCATCTTCTACGGGAATCACGTTGTTCCCCACCACCTCCACTGACTCGGATTTCTCGCTCTCTGCTTCCATCCTCCCCTCCTCCCTCTCCTGATGCCGCTTCTCCTTCTTCCTGCGCTTCCTCTCCTTCCTCTCACGCTTCTCTTCCTCTTGCCTCAGTCGATCTTCCTCATACACTGGGTTGGGGAGAGGGGGCAGCGCATTCTGGCGTGGCAACACCCGATCCTCGTACTGCGGGGCCATCTCCTGGGTCGTTGCCAGCTTGGTTGGAACTGGATTGGAATCGTACCTGCGGGACCAACAGAGAGGGAGGGAGGATTCAAATCAGGAAAGAAAGACAACAGGTTGTCAAAACAAACAAACAAAAAAGGCCAGATGCATAATTATCAAAAAACAAACAAAAGAAAATAACAGGTCAACCTTGTATGTGACCTTTTCATCTCTCAATATAAATGTATGCATTTAAACACATTAAATAATACCGATTTGTCACTTGTAATGCATGAACAGGACAAAGTGGGAAGAAACTACCAGTAGACTACAGGAAACACACTCAAGGAAAGTATACATCAGGACGGTTATAAAAGGAACTGACTGGCCTTCTCAATGCATGTCTTGTCCAAGAAGGCCAACCATTCCACATCAAGTGAAAAAGATTAAAAACCTAAAATCAATTCTAAAAACTTGTCATGTAAACAAAGAAACGGACTTACAGATGAAGGAACATGAAATCATCAACACATAAAAATATGCAATCCAAGTTTTCTCTTAAGCACTTTGTGGCACTTATAAACATAAAAAATATGGTGTCATGCTGCAATACTATAATTCATGCTGAGCCACAGAAATGGGGCTTCTTGTGTTTATATTAGGACTGATTGATATTGAAAGGAAGTGAAGGGAAAATAACTACACATGCATAGTCTTTGGTATACAGACCTGTCTCAATTATTAATTCCTGTAAAAACTGGGTTTTGTTTGGTCCAAAAAATATATGGCTTCCCTTCGCTAAATAATATGTTTGTGACATTCATCCCAAACTGGTATTTTCAGGCCACGATGAGTAAACACGCTAAATAATATATAAACATACAATGATAAACATACAAATGATAAATAAAGATCAAGAAGACTTCAACATCTAGACTAACTGTTAAAAAGAAGAAGAAGAAGAATCATTTGTACCTGAAATAAAATATTTTCAGCAAGACATAGTAATTATGTTGTTTACCCCATGAAACAATATTTATTTAGGTAGAAGTGTAGAAAAAAAAACAAGAAAGTAATTGATTGTTGAGGTATCATAATTAGATCTGGAAGATCTTAAACAGAGTAAATCTAAAGGGGGGAAGAAAAGAGAGAGAGGGGGGTGGGGGTGGGGGGGGGAGAGAAGAGAGAACTCAAACTCAAACTCGAAAACTTTAATACTCAAGGATAGCAGCGTTAGGTCCATTTGGACCTATCTAACAGCCAGTCCTTGCTATACTACAAACACAAACATGCATGACTTATTGACTGTACCACAAACAGATATTATAAGTATGAATAAGCAATTGATTAATGAAGAGAGAGAGAGAAAAGTCCTACTCCCTTCATAATGAGAAATATTTATTCTTTGGTGACACATATAATACACAGTGAAACAAATACACAGGTTCTAATCACTGCTATCTAACTAAAGGTGAAATGAAAATGTTACCTTAATTAAAGTTACCCACACACAGTTCTAATGCTTGATTTCAGAGTCAAACATCAAACCGCTGAGAATTAATGAAATATTTTGAAACAATTTAAATTGAACAGTCAATTTGTCTTACATCAAATTTAGACAATAGCTCTTGTGCATAAGGATAATTATTACAAACTCTCAAAAGGAGTACTAACTACTATATAGTGAACTACTCTGAAACAAAATGAGGCCCAGAATCAGAATCGACACACAAAGGAGTTAATTAGCACTCAAAATACATAACACAAGTACAACAACAAAGACCTGAGTTGCCTATGGTAACTCTCACCTGGCATGCGTGTAAATACATTAAGGTATATAAACTCTACCTTTTTTCTCTTTTCTTTTTAATTGGAGGATGTACCTCTGGTGGATATTATGTCCCTTGTATTTACATGCATGCCAGGTGACAGTTACAATAGGTGACTCAGGTCTTTGTTGTTGTACTTGTGTTATGTATTTCAAGCGCTAATTAACTCCCTTGTGTGCTGATTCTATATGGCGAACTAACTCAAAACCCCACCACACATTAACAAAATACATTGCCCAAGTTTTTGGTGCACTGAAAGATTGAGAAAAGCACCATCAAGTACAACCTCTTGCTAAAAGCAGGGCTGTAAGGATTCAAATGCAGTGTGATAAGTCTGAATCCAGGTCTCCACTAAAAAAGCTCAAAAACAAGGTGAACCTTCAACTTTTGCACTATAGCCACACACATATCAACTTTGAGGAGAAAGAATGATCAGCTGTATGACAATAAAACAAATAAACCAACACAAAAACTGGCTGCATGCACACACACAAGGTTAGTCACAGGCACCAAACATCAAATGTTTCGGAACCAGGAATGGGTTAAACTGTGCAAGACCAACAAACAAGGGAGTTAATTAGTGCTTGAAAATAAACATCACACACACACAAATAAAAAGCCTGAGTCACCTACGGTAACTTTCAGCTGGCATGCCAGTCAATTGTGCAAGGAAAATTAGATAATGTGCCTGAGTTCACTGCCTCAGTTTGTATTGAGTCTGCTAATGCATTGTACAACAGGTCCTTCACCCAGTGAACTACTCCCTTGAATTAATTCTGTCCACAAGAGATCCAAACACATTAAAAGTTTAAAAAGAACGCTATTTATTAGGGAAAAAACAACAACAAAAACTGAATTTGTGTTTTGTGTTTTTTTCCTAATAAGCAGTGTTCTTTTTAACCTTTTATTGTTTGGATCTTGTTTTGTAACACTAGCACTGTAGCAGTCATTCTTGTTTCAGATTATTTTTTCTCATCTTTTTTGTTTGTTTTGGTTTTTGATAGACAGTAGAAAAAAGAAAAAAGAACTAGTTGGCAAATAACTGGATTTTCATATCCTGTCCACTGCGCAGGGTCACATCAGGACGATCAAACTCTGCCGTAAGTAAATCTATATTTCAAAACTTCTCATATACACAAACCCTTTCTCGGGTCAAATCCACAAAAATCAATCCCTACACCAATATGAAACAAAACATACATACACACACACATGCAACACAAATTTTGGAAGAGTTAGTCGCGCCAATAATTATTGCCTTTGTTAGCGTGTGATCTTTTCTTCTTCTTGCTTTTTATATGCACATAAGCATCAGTTTTATATATATCATTATCACATCTGCTTCTACGCATGCACTGAATGGGGAAAATGACGCACATACATTGCTATACATATGATGCAGCACTGATCAAGAATACAGGCTGCATACTGCAGTGCAACCTCACTGATGCCACATAATACCTCCTTGCCTTTGGAATGATAAATTGTTTTAACAAAAAAAATCATAATCAGTTTCAGTTTTGGTTCAGTTCAGTTACATTTCTCCTAATGAAGTGGGTTTCGGGCGAAAGTCCCATATATACCTTTTACAGGTCACACCAATTCAGTTACACTTCTCTCGATGAAGAGGGTTTTGGGGGAAGGTCTTATACCTGTTACAGGTCACACCAACTCAGTTACATTTCTCTTGATGAAGTGGGTTTCAGGTGAAGGTGTGATACCTGCTTGGCAAAAAACAAGAAAAAACAAACAAACAAAAACACACCAAAAGAAACCTGTTACTGATCACACCAACTCAGTTACATTTCTCTCGATGAGGTGGGTTTTGGGTGAAGGTGTGATACCCGGGTCACATCAACTCATTTACACTTCTCTTGATGAAGAGGGTTTCAGATGAGGGTTTGACCTCTGCTGTGAGTTCACATCAACTTTGTTACACTTAATTCTCCTGCTAGGTTTCAGGTGAGGGTTTGTTCCCCATTAGGGGTAAAATTACATTCCCTTGATGAGGCCAGTTCCAAAATAGGTTTCAATAAAGGGAATTTTTTTGTTTGTTTTTTTCTCTCTTTTTTTTCTTTCTCTTTTTCTTCTCCTTTTTGTTTTTTGCTCATTTTGTTTTTCATTTGATGTCATGTTTTATTTGTTTTATTTTGTCTTGTTTTCAGGAAGAACTGATCACAGATGTGAATCATGAACCTTGTCTCGTGACTTTGGACTCCGCAATAAGTGAGTGAAAGTGAAACAAAAAGTGGAGGGGAAGGGAGTTACATTACTGCATATTGCCACCCAAAGCAACACTGGTAAAGCATCTGAGACTGGGTGGACAGCATGAACGGGCATTTCTTCAGCCTGTACCACTCTAAGTCAGCCCTGTTCGATTTGATATGTGTGTGGTGCAGATGTGTGTGTGTGTGTGTGTGTGTGTGTGTGTGTGTGTGTGTGTGTGTGTGTGTGTGTGTGTGTGTGTGTGTGTGTGCATGCAATTGTGCGTGCGTGCGTATGTGCGTGCGTGCGTGTGTGTGTGAGTGCATGTGTGCATGCGTGTGTGCATGCATGTGAGTGTGCATGCGTGTGTGTGTGTGTGTGTGTGTGTTGACTCAGTGTATATGTTCAATTTTTGCTTTGTTTGTTTGATTTTTGTACATTAACCAGCTCCCCCCGCTTCCTGTCATATTCTTTGTAAAGCGCTGGAGGCTCTTTGACAATTTCCACTTTAGAAATGAGTAAGTAATTTGGTGTGTTTTTATGCCCAGTCAACCATCACAGTTAAGTTATATCAGGGCAAGCTTTAGAAATGATCGTTATTATTATTATTATCATGAGCACACTGAAGAACTGAACTGAACTGAAATGACCCTCGTGCAAAATCATTCTGACGGTGACAGGGTAGCTGTCAGTAGCCGTAGCTGCAGGTAACGCTATAATTCAGCTCCCTCCACTGGAAAACTGCAGGGATTTAAACCCCTGCCATGGTGTACACGCACAGTACGATGTAAACTCTGTTGAAACAACTTGGTGTTGAACAGGTCCAACGGGACCAATAAACTCAGGACGGATCTTGGAGGCATTAATGTTGAACCTGGCACGGAACAGGTCCAACGTGACCAATAAACTTAGGATGGATCGATCTTGGAGGCACTATTAAGCATCAACGTTGCCCTCACAGCCACTGTGCTAAAACAACTGCCTACCTTGAACTGTGCTCTGTTTCAGTACAAAACAAATGTATGGTTAGAATTATACAAGATTAAGCCTGAGGCAACAACAAAAATCATTTTTACTGAAAAGTGACACAAAACATAATCAACCCCTTCTCCATATTTTTTCTTTTAAACCTGTAAAACGAGGACGGAAAATGTCTTTTAAGCCATTTCTGCTGATCACAGTTCATTTAATGAAACTGCAGACCCAGCTCAGTTGGGAATCCAGAGCAATCAAAAGTTCTTTCTTCAGTTTAAGCTTGGAGGAAGTCAGAATATAGCTTTGCATGCTCTGTGCACTGCCATGAATTCTGCCTTTCTCATTTTTGCTGTCCCAGTTCATTCAACCTCATTTTTTTCCTTGTACCTCATTCACCTACAGAAGTTACTTTGAATGTACATAGCTTTGTATGCTCTGTGCACTGCCATGAATTCTGCCTTTCTCAATTTTGCTGTCCCAGTTCATTCAACCTCATTTCTCTCCTCGTATCTTCTTCACCCATGGAAATTACTCTGAATGTACACAGCTTTGCACGCTCTGTGCACTGCCATGAATTCTGCCCTTCTCATTTTTGCTGTCCCAGTTCATTCAACCTCATTTCTTTCCTTGCATCTTCTTCACCCACTGAAGTTAGTTTGAACATCCATCCCTGACATGACCTTGCATCTTTTTTGCCTATGGAAGTTACTTTGAACGTACAGACTTTTTCCCTGATGTGACCTTGTATCTTTTTCACCAATGGAAATTACTCTGAACATACAGACTTTTTCCCTGATGTGAACTGGGCGGTTGAGCATGGAGATGAACAGTCAAGAGCCAAGCAACCGGTAGCCATGCCAGCTACAAACCCTGTTCAGGACTTGGTTGCTTGCAGGTATTCAGGTCAATTCTCACCATTTCAAAAACATAATTTTTTTTTTTTTAACCCTAAGCAACAAAATACACACAACTATACACCTGTAAGGCTATGGCTGCCATACCGTGACACGGAGGAGGTGAAAATACTTACACCATCATATTCGTCTTCATGGACAATGTTGGGATATTTCCATTGGGTGCGGAAGCTGCCTGTTTTGGGGCCTTCTTTTTTCTAGATCTTCGCGGCCAGCTGTAATAATGATAATGTGTGCAAGTGACATTAATTAACCATGCATCTCCATCACTTCATACCTTGGACACTGCACCTTGTCATCTGCTCAGGAACAGATTTTTGTTGTCGAATTTATTTTTCCTAAGTTGTTTACAGGGACACCCAATATAACAACACTTTGCTGGAGTATAATTGGAAATATTTCTATGAACATTAACCCAAACCCAATATGACATCGCAATAGTCCAGCGGGAGACATTTCTTAAACTACTCATCATTCATGTCACTATATTGGGGTGTCCCTGTACTTCATTCAGTGTTGCAAAAACTGCCCACTGAGCTTTGAGTGCCAAGTGACTGAGAACACATCATCAAACAGTGAACACATCAAACAGTAAACACATCATCAAACAAAGAGGACATCATCATCAAACAAAGAAGACATCACTGAACAGTGAACACATCATCAAACAGTGAACATGTCATCAAACAAAGAAGACATCACCAAACAGTGAACACGTCACCAAACAAAGAAGACATCCCCAAACAGTGAACACATCATCAAACTTTGAACACATCATCAAACAGAAAATACATCACCAAACAGTGAACACATCAAACAGCAAACACATCAAACAGTGAACACATCGTCAAGCAGTGGACACATCATCAAACAGTGAACACATCATCCAACAAATTAAACTGTGTCTGTGAGTGCAACTTTCATTCACTCAACACACGTGGCACGAAACTCTGAAATTACAAACAACAAACAAGATAAACAAGTGCAGTAACTGAGACATGCACAGAGCACATAACTATAATCATATTCATGTTACAGCTACTCCAGCACTATACTGGCTGATTGATATTTTAAATATATACCACTCCGCTAATCCCTGGATAGAAAAGCACCCTGCCAAATGACTCTGCGTCAAAGTTCACACTGAGAGAGTGTATGTATGTTTGACTGTAACCTGCCACCTACACTTTTGGCAGAATGACCAGGAGATTTTATGGGCCACAGCTGTGACATGGAGGTAATGGATCCAGAAAATAAAATATCAGCACAGGAAGCTGAGGCAGCATTTTCACGTGGCGTCAGCCATGTATCAATCAAATAGCACTGGGGGTACACCACTTTGGTGGACGTTTAAAAGGCACATAAACGGCTACAGTCACTCATTCAGAATCACGTGAGACGTGAGCACTGTGAGTCTGTTCATGAGCAGAGAACAGCACTATATAAAAGTGATCAATTAATTAAGTCTGTCGATTCTAAATGGGCTGACGTTCAAACTGTGTAACGTTTAGATGGCACACTTTGTGTACTTGCTCCTTGGATAATGTTCATTAAACTTCTGTCACAAAAACAGGCCCACAAACTTTCCTTTCAGACTCCTTTTCTCTAGCCATTTTCGGGAGCTGTCTTCCAGAGACGCTGTTTCAGTGTTTGTCTTTGTCTTGCACACATTTGCAAAACCTTCAGAATAAAAAAAGTGATTGGACGTTTCTCTTGCTGCACTAATGCCACTGCTGTTCCCAATGCTCAGAGGGAATAACTCAGTTGACAGAGCATCCGACTGAAAAGCCAGGTGCAATGCTGATGTGGGTTCAAGAGATTTTTCTGCCAGAGACAACTTCCAGTGCAGACTCTCTTACAGTGTCTGTACAGACCCCGTGTGCAATCATATGCATCAACATCTGTGCGCACGTTAAAAATCCCAAGCACTTGCAGCCATACCATTGTTTGGATACACGGAAATTCTGCACAAGCTGACAGGAATGGGTAGCGCTGCTCTTGCAGCTGCGGTGCCTTACCCTGGTAAGGTGACCCAAATTCCCCACAAGGGACAAGGAAGTACTATAAAAACAAATTAAAAACAAAAACAAAAAGGGGCAGAAAGAGTCAAATAAACTGATCTACTGAAACACTCTTACTAGCTCATAGCAGTTAATAATGACAGCCTAGAGAAAATGCAACTGTGGTGCAATTAAAGTTAAAGCGAGTACAGTGAAACAACCGAAAAAGGGCTTCCTTCATGAGAAACAGAAATATCTCGTAACAATATGGTTCTTAATAAACTCTTCTCTTCATTTTTCTGTCCTGGTCAACATTTCACCAAAACGCCACCGGCTCATATTTCTATCTTGGTCAACCCTTTGCCAAAACACCATCTGTTCTCTGTTCATGTTTCTGTATTGGTCAACCCTTCACCAAACACCATCTATTTATATTTCTGTATTGGTCAACCCTTCACCAAACACAATCTGTTCACATTTTTGTATTGGCCAACCCTTCACCAAACACCATTCTTTTTCCAAGACCATCTTTGTTTCATTTAGTTTATCATTCATACATTTTTTTATTTTCATCTATTTAATAATCAGGCTCTTTCATCAGAAATTCCACTGTACCTAACAAGAAAGAATGTCAAGAAATTTGAAACTGGCAGTGCAACAGTTGGACGGCAAAAAACAAAAAGAGAAAAAAAAGGGGCACATCTAAGTGACAACAGGCTGGACTGGGAAAGACACCGCACGCCGTGTGCAATACTCAGGCCACAGGAGCAGAGACGTTGGTCGCCCAGGCGCGGGCGTCACTTACAAGTTGACGGCTTGCTTGTTGTCGTTCTCCATCGTCAGGACCGGTCTGATGCGGGAGTTCTTCTTGCGCTTCTCAGAAATGTGCTTCTTTTTCTTCTCTGCTTCCTCCTTCTTCTTGCTGCAATTATGATGAGGAGGAATTTATATGGTGCTTTCAGCGACTCGAAGTGCTTTGCAACTTAATGAAGGAAGAGCATGGAGCATGTAAATACTCGCATGGAAATCAATGGCATGATAATCCATTAATAAACATACTTATTCACTAAAATGAGAAAGACAAACACCCAGTCATTCACATGATCATGCACACACACACACACACACACACACACACACACACACACACACACACACACACACACACTGCATATAATGCATTGCAAAACTCATGAACCTTTGCACCACTTTCGTGTACAGAAATGACTGAGATTCCAATCAGTTTTATATGCACTAAAAGGGCGAGGAAAATTTGCTGGCTATCTTCTCCGATAATTACTGGCTACAGAATCTCATGCCTGGTTTTCTGACCTTCACAACTCATGTCAGTTCTCTCAGCAAACCTATGTGCAACGCTGGTGGTGAAATTCAAAAGTTAGTGTCCATCTGACCCAAAGTACCTGCAATGTTAATGGGTAAGTTAAAACGGAGTTCGCATTGGTTATGTAACCAAAAGTACCTGTGTTGTTGGTGGATAAGTGGCACTTTGAGCTCACATTGGTTTTATAACCAAAAGTACCTACAGTGTTGGTGGATAAGATAAAATTGAGCTCACATTAGTTATGTAACCAAAAGTACCTGTATGCTTGCTTGGTGGATAAATGGAACTTTGAACTCACATTGGTTTTGTAACCGAAAGTACCTACAGTGTTGGTGGATAAGATAAAATTGAGCTCACATTAGTTACGTAACCAAAAGTACCTGTACGTATCGTTGGTGGATAAGTGGAACTTTGAGCTCACATTGGTTTTGTAACCAAAAGTACCTACAGTGTTGGTGGATAAGATAAAACTGAGCTCACATTAATTTTGTAACCAAAAGTACCTGTACATATTGTTGGTGGATAAGTGGAGTTTTGAGCTCACATTGGTTTTGTAACCAAAAGTACCTACAGTGTTGGTGGATAAGATAAAATTGAGCTCACATTAGTTATGTAACCAAAGGTACCTCACATCAATACTCACAGTGTCAGTTCTTCAATTAAACATGAGCTCACACTGGTTATCTGACCAAAAGTACCTGCAACGTTGATGGCTAAATTAAAACTGAGCCCACACTGGTTACCTAACCAAAAATGCCAGCAATCTCAGTAGTTTAATTGAAACTGAGCTCAAATTGGTTATCTGACCAAAAGTACCAGCAGCATCAGTTGTCAGATTAAAAGGACGTCATAATGAAAATCAGTAAGTATACAAAGAGACTCAAAGGCAAATAATAATGACAGTAATTATAATAATAATAATAAACAGGATTTCTAGAGCGCCCATC
>OY757556.1:10446744-10463124 GCA_963584105.1 Alviniconcha strummeri
AGGTCGAACCTCAATGATGCTGTCATGGATGACCCCCACTCTTTCCAATGTGTGTTCGTCGTTCATCAGTTTGTTCCGGTAGAACCACTGTTGTTGTGAGGCTGGCATTCCAAGCTGTAGAATTAAAAGGTGGGGCGGTGATGACAATGCTGTGGGACTCAATGTCCTCAGATGTCAGGAGTGGTGAGGTGAAAAACTCCCGGCTTTTTCTGCTAAAGTCTGAATGCAGCTGCATGAATGGTAGACCATACTGCACAGTGTGCACTATTTCAGAAAGCTACTGAACAAAACTGAACATTCATCATTTCGTGATCTCATAAGACTGTGTTAAATCTCAGGGATGGGGTTCTGTCGATACACCACACACACTCACTCGTCGGTGTATTGGTGCATTTAAGTTGTAACTATTATAAATATGGCAGTTTTTTGGGGGGGGATAGTTGGCGCTTTCAACTTACCTAGGGTATCACTCTCAGTATAATCACACAACTTCCAGTTACAACTCCATAATCACTCCCATATTCTAATATTGTGAAACACTGATTAAGTATCCTGGTGTTTTATGCCCAGTCAACCAGTGGTTATATCAGGGCAACGTGAAACATTAAATATGACAAAGTTATCCCTTGTAGTAAGTTTAACAATGAAGCATACTCCACAAGCTCTGTTAGCAAAATATCATCACTGTCATTTTCACTGGTCAAGCTGCAGTGAAAACTCCATATAATTTACACTTACAGCCTGCCAAGTTGGTATCACATGTGGTTTATAAGGGCTAATCACACCTTGAGGGGCCACTTGAAGATCTATAGGCTTGGTTGCTGAAATCCCAAACTGTAACTTCAAAGGGTCACAACCATTTGCAACTATACTGAAACTTTAATTATGAGACACACACACACACACACACACACACACACACACACACACACACACACACACACACACACATATGCCAACACACACACCCAACACACCCCAACACACCCACACCAAAACTGGACTAGTGAGAGTGAGTCAGTGACACCAACCTGACTAACACAATCATAAGACTGACAGTGATGCACTAACTAACCAGCACTGAATGTGAGACAGTGACATACTAACCAGCATTGTACTGTGCAATGTGTAAATAGTGTTACGTTTTAGTGCATCTGGGTCAGACTACACTTACACAGTCCCAAGCACCAGCTTACTGCAATATATATATATATACTTGTAGTCATTGCATTCTTAAATTGTGTGGTGTGTGGGGTAACTTGATCAGTTGATGCTGATGTATTAATAAGTGTGATATTAATATTATTATTAGTTGAAAGAGAGACAGAAAGAAAGGGAGATACATGTGTGTGTGTGTGTGTGTGTGTGTGTACACGTTTTAGTATAGTAAAAATAATAATTACTTAGTACACTGCATATAAGTATGTGCCTGTTTTAGGTTACTGTCATGTGTTTCTGTTTTACGATAGTCCTCCTATGCACCGGTTTGCAAGTGCTTGTTTTATTTTGGTGTAATTGACTAAGTTTTATTGTGCGATTGTTGTATGTGATATGTAAGTAAATGTGGAACCATGGAGGTATGTGGTGTGTTAATAGTGAAATGTTATGTTTGCCTTTTATGACAGTTGTTCTTTTATGCTTGTATTTCTTTTTATGTATTGTATTGTTTTGGGATTGTGAGTGGGTTAGGTGGCCATGTTTGGGGGGTGGGTGGGGGGGTGGAGTGGTGGGGGGAGTGATGCACAATACTATTGAGAATGTGTAAAATGAAATGAGGTGCTCATTTTAAGCTGCGGTTGAATGTGTGTGTGTGTGTGTGTGTGTGTGTGTGTGTGTGTGTGTGTGTGTGTGTGTGTGTGTTTGAAAATGTTTTAGTGTCAGTGATTTAATATTTTTATTTTATGCATAATTAAGAGGTGTGTGGATGTGTTCAGAAGCAGTTGGGGTGAATGTGTTTGTGTGAGTGGGGTGGGGGTGTGCATGTGTTCCTTGGTGTGTGTGTGGGGGGGGGGGGGGGATGTACAAATGAATTTTCGAGAATGAAAGGACTTAATGATGTATTACATTTTTATAAGTTGTTTGTGCTTGAATGCATTCCTGTCTATACTGCACTGTTGTTTATAATCAGTGTATGTGCTGATATCTTACTGGAGGTATGTCAGTATTGTTAGGGTGATGGGTGTGTGTGTGTGCGGGGGGGGGGGGGGGAGTTGGGGGGGGGGGCATGTGTCCTTGTAGTGGGTAGTATGTGTGGTGTGTGTGTGGGTGTGCAACTTGCAAGTATGTGTGGGTGTTGGGGTGGTGGGGTGGGGTGGGGGGGGGGGGGGGGGGGCGTGTAATGTGTGGATGAATACTCGAGAATCGAGAATGGAACTATACAGATTGATGCTTTTTATCTTGTAAGCTATTGCTAACTGGATACACACAGGGATATTACATGTGAACTGTGATAACTGATATTGATAATATATGCTGGGCCCTTTTGCCACTGGTGTTCATAACCAATGTATAACCAATGTATGTGTGATATTTAACTGTATACAGGTGCTGATAGCAAATGTCCCCCAAACCCATTTATTTTGGTATTAAAAATGTTACTATGGGAATGAGTAGTCACTGAGTACAAAATTGAAAATACTATGTTCTCTATGTGTTATACCTGCTTCTGTTTTTAATGTGTTCAACTTAATTTAACTAATTCTTAATGTGGCAGAGCTGGTGTGTGTGTGAAGAAGAATTTCCGTTTAATTGTTATGACTGCAACAGACAATAAAGTATTTTGAATGGAATTGAATATACAGACAAAAGGCATGTTTTATTGCATAACATTATAATAATTTATTTCTGGTAGTCTGTTTATTGCTTCCAAAATGGGTTCACACGGAATTTTGTTTGCACATTTTGTGTTGTGTGGTTAAATTCAGTGTTCTTTTCAACTTCGTGTGTTTTGATTTGATTTCAGAACACTAGCATTAGCTTTAGTATTAAATTTGTTCCTGCATTGTTGTTGGGGTTTCTTTCTTTCTTTTTCTCCCATTTACCTGTGCTACAAGCTCTTCTTTCAGATCTCTGATGGCCACAGTAGGGTTCAAATCCATGTCAAAATGGGTCACCATTAGTCGCCGGGCCAACACAAGATGAATGGCAATGAAAACGTTTTCCAGAGGTGGAAGAGGTGCACTTGATGCCATCCATCTGGTTGGCATCAGCCTAATGTGGTGGTGATGGCTCTTTCTGTGATTCACCTGTTGAAGACAAAAAACAACACACACACACACACACACACACACACACACACACACACACACACACACACACACACACACACACACAAACAGTCTCACAATTCTGTCTGTGCCAGAATCTTAAATAGTTATAATCACTTAAGTGTTTCATATATATATATATATACCGAGGGACAGAGACAGACAAACAGTCGTAGACAGAGAGAGAAAGACACAGAGAGAGGCTGGTGGACTTCAAAAGGACATCAACTGCCCTTTCTCTGCCTTTTTTGTTTGTTTTATACATAATTTTATTCACCTGTCAGCTAATTTTACCAAAATATTACTAATGATTATTAGTTTAAAATAGATTGGGGAAAATCCAACTGGCCACACTTTTTCCCATGGACTTACATTTTTCTTTTTTTCTTCTAGAATGCTGCAAATCAATAATTATGTCAGCACAGTCATCAAAAGTTCACTCCACAGAGATAAAAAAAATCATTGGTGACAAAAATCATTGCTATCCACATGCACTTCTACAATGATGATGAGTTGATGCTTAATGTCCTCAGATGTCATTTGACATATTAGGGACAAGTTGTGACCAATGGCAATGCCGAAGCACGGTTCAATAAAAGCCACATATGTAAGGTGTATGTGTGTTTAGCTGTAACCTGCCACCTGCACTTTTGGCAGAATGACCGGGATCTTTTACGTGCTACTGTGGTAACACGGGGGTGGAACGGATACCAAAATAAGAGTCAGCACAGAAAGTCGACCCTGGAGAAGAAAATTCTCCTGCCGTTCCAGCAGGGATTCGAACCCGCGACCTTTCAGTCATGAGTCCGGCGCTCTAACCACTGAGCTATCCCCGCCCCCGCACTTCTACAATGACATGTATGCAAACTAATACAAGTAATACTACTAATAGATTCCTGGTGTTCTATCTGTGATGCCGAAGACATTTTGGTAACTTCAAAATGTAGCTCTGGAAAAGTTAAAGAGCACACAATGCAATAAGGAGCTCACGAAACAAGTGTTAGGTACAGTGTCCCCCAAAAAGTCACGTTATAAAATCATTACAAAATCAACAGCACATCCAGTTGCAATTTTTTACTGTGGACCATGTTCCTTATAACTGGACCAAGCGCTCAAGAAGTTTAGCCTGGGAAGGAGAGTTCTTTCTAAGAGGGAGGGGGTAACATTGTACCTTTTGTCAATATATCTAAACTAGTTATACATAGATTAGATATAGTGCTTATAATTACGTTCAGTGGGGAAGGGGGAAAAGCATGTCACTGTGGCACAATAGTTACATACCTGCATTTCCATTACATCATGTCAAAAATACAGGTATATAAGGTGCCACAATGAATGCTTTTTTGTGAGCTGGTTTGGCCTAGCAGTAAGGCATTAGGCTGGTAAGCAGAAGGACCTCGGTTTGATACTGCTTCGGCTCTCCTTTCTCTTCAAAAAGGTTGTGGTTTGTGGACACTGTCTTGTGACTTTGTCCATCACTTCCTACTGAAACATAAAAATGGCTCTCATCGCTGCCCATCTTAATGCAGCAATCATTCTGGTGGTGACAGTGTACCGATAGGTATATAATCTCCCTCTCCCCCCACCTCCATACCCCCTTCCCCCCCTTCTCCCCATCCCTAATAAGCCGTACAGTTTCTGTGAACGTTAAGCACCATGTTTACTATGCATTTTTCTCATGTAACATTAATGATGTATGTAGAATCTTATAAAATATCTGTGTGCACAGAACCTGCGTTCCGTAAGAATGGATGATCACTGAATTAATGAACAAACACCGAATAATCTTAAACTTCTGCACTTCTAGTTTCTACCTTTCATGAACCACCAATGGAACACTATGGTCTCTTGCTGAAGGATTTGAATCTAAACTAAAACTAGTAAAAGAGGTTCACCTTGTGAGACCGAGACGAAGAAAGTTATTAGTCAAGACAAGGAAATGACACAACCTTTCCAAAAACAAAGGTCGCGTCTACTCGATCGCGTTCTAGTGCTGCATCTCACAGTTCTTTCAGTTTCAGTTATATTATGGCTGAGCATTGAAAAAGTATTCAGTTGGATTAGCCTTTTCTGGACTTTGTTCTAGGAATACCAAGAGCGCAAGGAACTGAATTATAAACGGTGCGTCCTTGTCTCGCGCTGTCACGCAGTCAAAGACTCCAAGGAGGAAAATGCTGGAAACGAGGCCTGGACTGGATTTGGACTGTCTGTGTGTGCGTGTGTGTGTACTCGGAAAATCGGTTAAAGCATACATATAATGATTGAGGGAAACTCTATTTTGTCTTCACCATGCCATGGGCAAAACACCATACTGTTAAAGATATGACCAAACGTCTATACCTGTGCCAGAAGAAGCAAATTGTTTTATCGACGTCAAACCAGGAGTAGCTTACTCCCAACCATTTGTGCAGAGTTGCCCGTGCTGTTTTGTTGTTGTTGTTTTGGTCTTCTTCTCCATCCCACAAAGTGCAGCATATATGCTCCAAGCAGTTCTCGGTGGCTGTGGATGGTGGCTGCTTGTATCAAAAAAGAAGAACGTTAGTAAATATTTGAAGGTCTTGAGTTTGCGGTTCTGAAAGAAGAGAGTGTAGCAAACTGTTGCCTGATGCCAGTCCTGGGAGTGAGATAGCGTAAAGCCCGTTCTTAATTGGGCGAATGTTTCTTCGCGAACCAAGTTGGAAGTATTCGGCGAAGCTAGTTGGTTCTTAATTGGGCCAACTTTTCTTCGCGAACCTACTTGGAAGTATTCGTCCAAGCTATATTCGGGGTCCAAAAACCTTAGCTCAATATGTTCTGGGAACATTCGCCCTATTGGACGATCATTGCCTCTGATTGGCTGAGAGCAGAGCTCTCCTGTAAATGGAGAAAAACAAAAATAAAAATGGATGACTGTGTCGCTAGGTACTTCACTCGCTTCGAAGGGAATTTGTTTATTTGTTGACTTGTGGAAGGCGCAGCCTTGTCTCGGAGAACCCAGAATGAGATAGTAGTTAGTTGAATTACCCTGTGAGGGATGATTAAAGTATACTGACTTGACTGACTTGACTTTAGCCTAGATTTTCAATCATGCTGTCTGCTGCGCGTCTGCCGCAAGTTCGGGCCGAAGCTTGCATCTCATTACAAGCCAGTTGAGAATGAAGTAAAGTCTGGACTGTCCGAACCATATTCGGCGAACTATATGTTCAATTAAGAAACGAATCATAGTTCGTCGAAGTGTCCGAAGTATGTTCGGGCGAACAAACATTCGTCCAGTTAAGAACGGGCTTAAGGACCGAAGTGTGAGAAAGAACGAAAGCCATGGGTTTTTCGGCGGTTAAAGCGTTGGAGCTGGGAGCAAGCTGACGAAGAGCGGCAGAGCCCTGAGGAGCTGTGTGAAAGTCGAAGTCCCCGTCCCTCAGCAATGATCCTTTTGGTCTCTCGAGTCATTGTGGACGTAGTAACTTGACTGACTTGAAGCATGATATAGTTGAACCGAAGAGCGGAAAGACTGAACGGGAAGGACCGGCTGTGACGGTGGAGAATCTGTTCAGAAAGATAAGACTGAGGGGGCGGAACCTGTGATTGCCTACACAGTGCAAGCAGTTTTCAGCTGCAAATGGACGACAACTGACAAAACAGTGACTTATTAACCGGGCCGCTCAGTGAAAAACTCATTAGTTGGTTGCGGGTAAGTTGTTTCAACGCGGCCGAGTCACTGAGCTGACTCCTGACTGAGGGAGGTACTTGCCGCGGCGGGGAACCGAGATCCCAGAAGCTGAGGTGGGGGAAGACTCGAGACTGAGACGACAATACCTAAAGCCCGTTCTTAATTGGGCGAATGTTTCTTCGCGAAGCTAATTGGAAGTATTCGACGAAGCTAGTTGGTTCTTAATTGGGCCAACTTTTCTTCGCGAACCTAGTTGGAAGTATTCGTCCAAGCTATATTCAGCCCGGGGGTCCAAAAACCTTCGCTCAACATGTTCTGGGAACATTCGCCCTAATCGACGATCATTACCTCTGATTGGCTGAGAGCAGAGCTCTCCTGTGAATGAAGAAAAAACACAAAAATAAAAATGGATGACGGTGTCGCTAGATTCTTCACTCGCTTCAGAGGGAACTATTTCAAGTGCCTTTTTATTTATTTGTTGACTTGTGGAAGGCGCAGCCTTGAGTATCGGAGACCCAGAATGAGATAGTAGTTAGTTGAATTACCCTGTGAGGGATGATTAAAGTATATTGACTTGACTTTAGCCTACGTTATCGATCATGCTGTCTGCTGCGCGTCTGCCGCAAGTTCGGGCCGAAGCTTGCATCTCATTACTAAAGCCAGTTGAGAATGAAGTAAAGTTTGGACTGTCCGAACCATATTCGACGAAGTAAATGTTCAATTAAGAAACGAATCATAGTTCGTCGAAGTGTCCGAAGTATGTTCGGGCGAACAAACATTCGCCCAGTTAAGAACGGGCTTAACGTTGCACTACGTTACCATGCCACCACTGAGATGTTGGTAACCGCTGGCGGCCGCACCAACCGCGACGGCTACGGTCCTACGGGCGGCAGCTCCTCAGTCACTTGTCGGTTTGGACATTCCTGGCCGGCGGTAGAGTGGTTCAGTTGGCCGGCTGGATATCCCGACTCAGTCGATGACTTGCCGGGACATCAATGACTTGGCACAGCCTGGACTGTGACAGACTGAGAAGGTAGCCTGTAAATGAAATTACGCACACACACACACGCACGCACGCACGCACGCACGCACGCACGCGGCACGCACTCACGCACACGCATAGACACACTGACACATCCACGTCCACACGCACACACACGCGCGCGCGCGCACGCACGCACACGCACGCACGCACGCGCACACACACGACACACTCACGCAGAAACACACACACTGACACGCATGCATAGATACATCCACACGCGCACTCACACACACTCTCTCTCTCTCTTTCACACACTGACACTCACACACACACACACACACACACACACACACACACACACACACACACACACACACACACACACACACACAGAGAGAGAGAGAGAGAGAGAGCCTGTCCGCGCTGGTAGCACAGAACCCGACACTGAAATCCCGGGCAGTCTTACAACTACCACGGTACCAGCCACAGCTGTTTCTACTGGCCTTGGTCTGCCCAGGGTCAGACAGACAGTCCAACTGAACAAACATCACCCAGTGGGTGTGAAATTCATAATCAGTTTTCCGCTCTGAATTCAGTGACTCGTGAGTCACACATCGGCCACCGTCACGTCGTCGCTCCAGACCCTCTCGGTCGAAACGTCGCCGCTTTCTTGACATTTCTGTTTCTCTCATTCCAAACGTCGCCGCTTTCTTGACAGTTCTGTTTCAATCATTCCCGTGTCGCCGCCTTCTTGACAGTTCTGTTTCACTCTTTCCAAATGTCGCCGCTTTCTTGACAGTTCTGTTTCATTCTTTCCAAATAGTCGTCGCTTTCTTGACAGTTCTGTTTCTCTCTTTCCAAATGTCGTCGCTTTCTTGACAGTTCTGTTTCTCTCATTCCAAATGTCGCTGTCCAGGCACGTGGGGATATGATAGCATCGGTCATTAGTAAGTAAACATGGTGCTTAACGTCCACAGAAACCATAAGGCTTATTAGGGACGGGGAGAAGTGAGCGGAAGGGGGTATGGAGGTGGGGGGAGAGTGAGATTATATACCTATCGCTACACTGTCACCAGCAGAATGATTCCTGCATTAAGATGGGCAGCGATGAGAGCCATTTTAATGGTTCAGTAGGAAGTGATGGACAAAGTCACAAGACAGTGTCCACAAATCGCAACCTTTTTGAAGAGAAAGGAGAGCAGAAGCGGTATCGAACCGAGGTCCTTCCGCTTACCAACCTAACGCCTTACCGCTAGGCCAAACCGGCTCACGATGAGGTGGAGGAAGAGGGAGGGAGATTATATACCTATCACTACACTGTCACTTTTATATATATATATTTTTTATAATACTTTATGTAAATTGTTTCGATAGGACTATGCTCTACATGTGTATAGAATATCATATTTAGGTTAATATGTATCATGTGAGCGCTCAGGGCGTTGATGAGCGCATGATAAATGTACATTATTATTATTAAAAAAGCATTCTGCTTTTGTTTTTCGTGTACTTATTTCAGTGTTGAACTCACGATTACGATGAATGAATAAATTTTGTTTAAACCAGTAAGATGGGCAGCGATGAGAGCCATTTTAATGTTTCATTAACAGTCAAGGCCAAAGTCACAAGACAGTGTCCACAAACCACAGTGAACCTTTTGGAAGAGAAAGGAGAACCGAAGCGGAAGCGAGCCGAGGCCCTTCTGCTTACCAGCCTAACGCCTTACCGCTGGGCCAAAAAGGCTCACTAGATGATTCTGAATGAGGCATAAGCCGCAGTAAATATATGTAAAATCAGAATGCTTGTAAAATTATTAGACTGAAGAGAACTGAACCACAAGCAACAGTTTTCACACCAAATCAGATAACTCTTTATTGTTCATCATTATACGAAGCATAGAAATGAAAAATTGTCAGTCTTTGACACATATGCTGAAGAATGGTGACAAGTTTTTTCTTTCTTCTTTTTTTCCTTCTCACATTCACAGTAATGACTCAATGCTGACAAACAAGTCAATTGAACGTGACCAAGGTAGGCTATTACTGAAATACACAAACATTTAGCAACATAACAAACAAAAAAATACCGACTGAACTACAATTGTAGCGCATACCTGTGAGGGTACATAGTAGTTTGATGGTCGATTGTCAGCCGGGACGAAAGCCACATCAACAGCTGTGTGAAGAATGGTCAGCAGCCGTTTTTCCAAGTCAGACAATGGACATATGCCATCATTCTTTGTCGTCTTCATTGCCGGCTGAAGATTTCCACACCTGAAACTGACAGTGCTGAAAACAACAACAACAACGACAAGGGATTGCCGGGTATGAAATGAAAAGCTAATTAAAGTTCTTAATTTTTGTTTTGTTATTTTTTGTTTGTTTGTTTGTTCTCCGGCATGGTGTTGCTCGTGTGGCCTTTCCGGCAAGTATTCATTTGGTTGTGGTAAGAATTCCGGGGTCGTTCAGTCATGTCGGTGACGTTTGGGCGTTGCCCAAAACTGGGCTTCAAGTTTAAGGCGAAGAAGTAAGAGATACGTACGATGGTAATTACTGCCCAGCTGTTTGTGACTCAGTGTTGACTTGCGCTTGATTCCATTCTTAGTATCCGTATTACCTATCCCTTTTGAAGGTACTACGTGATTTTTACAGCATGTCGCTGTGCGTGATAGAAACTGAGTTGATCATGTTCCGTACCCGCTTGTCTTGTGGGCTTGTAAGCTGAAAACAATAAAACGTCAAAGCGTCAGTGTTCACATTAGCGCTCATCAGAACCTTCCGTAACAGACGTACCTCTGGTGGACTTTATCTACCTTGTCACTATTTACACGCATGCCAGGCGAGAGTTACCGTAGGCGACTCAGGTCTTTGTTGTTGTATTTGTCTGACATCTTTTGAGCGCTAATTAACTCATCCCTTGAGTGTTGATTCCGTAAAAGATGTTTTGATTGGTTTACGGACACCAGTTCCAATGCGCCGGCGGCAAAACTTAGATGACTGGG
The DNA here is from genome assembly GCA_963584105.1 of Alviniconcha strummeri. NCBI lineage: Eukaryota > Metazoa > Mollusca > Gastropoda > Provannidae > Alviniconcha > Alviniconcha strummeri. The sequence continues at coordinate 10,457,643 of OY757556.1, forward strand.
CGGCGCACCGATTGGATGACACGATTGGCCTGCAGGCCTTCGTGATCTCCCATTGGTCGTCGGGTTGCCCCATCTGCATTAATAAATCATGCCGGCGCACCGTTCAACCCGTATAGGCTACAGCACACCGAACACGTACCCTCAGTCGTTGTGTATTGATCTAGGTCCTGCCTGCTAAAATAGATCCTGCGAGTCTCGGTCCTGCACAGTCAGTGCACAGTCATCGATCTTTTTTAATCGATCAGTCTAGTCACACAGACGGGATCAGTCCCAAGTTTTCAATGGCTGCGTAGTTTGGCGCTGTTGATAGCTGCAGTCGACAAAACTTGTGGACTGCACACCACGTATGTTCACCCGATCCACGAACTTCCTGGTGCCGAAATTTTGCTTGAACAGAGTCGCCGGAAGTATATTTCCTGTGGTATTCCGATATTAACCGTGTTGTGAAGTACACGTGCACTAAGAAGGCGGAGATTCGATCAGCTGCTCTCCAAACCACCAGCTGAGAACCCGAATGAGAGACTCGCTGCGAAGTCGTTGGTGACGGCGCTGCCGACACCGTCCGCCGGAGATCGGTAACAACAGATCAGGTGACAGAGAGAGAGAGAGAGAGACAGAGACAGAGAGAGAAAGCGCACTCGGTCACTTACGTACTGTGGGCAGGGTAAATCAAGCTAACAATTAGAGACTGGGGATATGGTGAATTATTTCCGACAGGGTCAGTCAGTTCTACTTAGCAAATAGCCCCCCCACCCACCCCCTCTCCCGCCCCCTCCAGCGTCTCCCTCCCAAACGGCCGCTTGACTGACTTTCCAAGGAGGAAAATGCTGGAAAGCGAGGCCTGGACTGGATTTGGAGTGTCTGTGTGTGCGTGTGTGTACTCGAAAATCGGTTTAAGCATACATATAATGACTGAAGGAAACTCTATTTTGTCTTCACCATGGCATGGGCAAAACACCATACTGTTAAAGATATGACCAAACGTCTATACCTGTGCCAGAAGAAGCAAACTGTTTTATCGACATCAACCCAAGAGGAGCTTACTCCCAACGATTTAGCATTTGTGCAGAGTTGCCCGTGCTGTTCTCAGTTTTGTTGTTGTTTTGGTCTTCTTCTCCGTCCCACAAAGTGCAGCATAAGCTCCAAGCAGTTCCCGGTGGCTGTGGATGGTGGCTGCTTGTATCAAAACAGAAGAATGTTAGTAAATATTTGAAGGTCTTGAGTTTGCGGTTCTGACAGAAGAGAGTGTAGCAAACTGTTGCCTGATGTCAGTCCTGGGAGTGAGATAGCGTAAGGACCGAACTGAGTGTGAGAAAGAACGAAAGCCATGGGTTTTTCGGCGGTTAAAGCGTTGGAGCTGGGAGCATGCTGACGAAGAGCGGCAGAGCCCTGAGGAGCTGTGTGAAAGTCGAAGTCCCCGTCCCTCAGCAATGATCCTTTTTGGTCTCTCGAGTCATTGTGGACGTAGTAACTTGACTGACTTGAAGCATGATATAGTTGAACCGAAGAGCGGAAAGACTGAACGGGAAGGACCGGCTGTGACGGTGGAGAATCTGTTCAGAAAGATAAGACTGAGGGGGCGGAACCTGTGATTGCCTACACAGTGCAAGCAGTTTTCAGCTGCAAATGGACGACAACTGACAAAACACTGACTTAGTAACGGCCGCTCAGTGAAAAACTCATTAGTTGGTTGCGGGTAAGTCAGTGTTTCAACGCGGCCGAGTCACTGAGTTGTCTCCTGACTGAGGGAGGTACTTGCCGCGGCGGGGAACCGAGATCCCAGAAGCTGAGGTGGGGGAAGACTCGAGACTGAGACGACAATACCTAACGATGCACTACGTTACCATGCCACCACTGAGATGTTGATAACCGGCTGGCGGCCGCACCAACCGCGACGGCTACGGTCCTACGGGCGGCAACTCCTCACTTGTCGGTTTGGACATTCCTGGCCAGTAGATAGAGTGGTTCAGTTGGCCGGCTGGATATCCCGACTCGATGACTTGTCGGGACATCAATGACTTGGCACAGCCTGGACTGTGACAGACTGAGAAGGAGGTAGCCTGTAAATGAAATTACGCACACACACACGCACGCACGCACGCACGCACGCACGCATACGCATAAACACACTGACACATCCACGTCCACACACACACACGCGCGCGCGCGCGCACGCACGCACTACGCACGCGCACGCACGCACGCGCGCACACGCACACACACGACACACTCACGCAGAAACTGACACACACACGCGCATGCATAGACACATACATCCACACGCGCACTCACACACACACACTCTCTCTCTCTTTCACACACACACACACACACACACACACACACACACACACACACACACACACACACACACACACACAAACTCAGTGAGAGAGAGAGAGAGAGAGAGAGAGAGAGAGAGAGAGAGAGAGAGAGAGAGAGAGAGAGAGAGAGAGAGAGCCTGTCCGCGCTGGTAGTACTGAGAACCCGACACTGAAATGTCAGCTTTACAACCATCACGGTATCAGCCGCACAGCTGTTTCTACTGGCCTTGGTTTGCCCAGGGTCCGACAGACAGTCCAACTGAACAAACATCATCCAGTGGGTGTGAAATTCATAATCAGTTTTATCTGAATTCAGTGACTCGTGAGTCACACATCGGCCACAGTCACGTCGTGGCTCCAGACCGTCTCGGTCCAAACGTCGCTGCTTTCTTGACATTTCTGTTTCTCTCATTCCAAATGTCGCTGCTTTCTTGACAGTTCTGTTTCACTCTTTCCAAACGTCCGGCCGCTTTCCTGACAGTTCTGTTTCACTCTTTCCAAATGTCGCCGCTTTCTTGACAGTTCTGTTTCACTCTTTCCAAATGTTGCCGCTTTCTTGACAGTTCTGTTTCACTCATTCCCGTGTCGCCACTTTCTTGACAGTTCTTTTTCACTCATTCCCGTGTCGCCGCTTTCTTGACAGTTCTGTTTCATTCCAAATGTCGCCGCTTTCTTGACAGTTCTGTTTCATTCCAAATGTCGCCGCTTTCTTGACAGTTCTGTTTCACTCATTCCAAATGTCGCCGCTTTCTTGACAGTTCTGTTTCTCTCATTCCAAATGTCGCTGTCAAGGCACGTGGGGATGTGATAGCATCGGTCATTAGTAAGTAAACATGGTGCTTAACGTCCACAGAAACCATAAGGCTTATTAGGGACGGGGAGAAGTGAGCGGAAGGGGGTATGGAGGTGGGGGGAGAGTGAGATTATATACCTATCGCTACACTGTCACCAGCAGAATGATTCCTGCATTAAGATGGGCAGCGATGAGAGCCATTTTAATGGTTCAGTAGGAAGTGATGGACAAAGTCACAAGACAGTGTCCACAAATCGCAACCTTTTTGAAGAGAAAGGAGAGCAGAAGCGGTATCGAACCGAGGTCCTTCCGCTTACCAACCTAACGCCTTACCGCTAGGCCAAACCGGCTCACGATGAGGTGGAGGAAGAGGGAGGGAGATTATATACCTATCACTACACTGTCACTTTTATATATATATATTTTTTATAATACTTTATGTAAATTGTTTCGATAGGACTATGCTCTACATGTGTATAGAATATCATATTTAGGTTAATATGTATCATGTGAGCGCTCAGGGCGTTGATGAGCGCATGATAAATGTACATTATTATTATTAAAAAAGCATTGTGCTTTTGTTTTTCGTGTACTTATTTCAGTGTTGAACTCACGATTACGATGAATGAATAAATTTTGTTTAAACCAGTAAGATGGGCAGCGATGAGAGCCATTTTAATGTTTCATTAACAGTCAAGGCCAAAGTCACAAGACAGTGTCCACAAACCACAGTGAACCTTTTGGAAGAGAAAGGAGAACCGAAGCGGAAGCGAGCCGAGGCCCTTCTGCTTACCAGCCTAACGCCTTACCGCTGGGCCAAAAAGGCTCACTAGATGATTCTGAATGAGGCATAAGCCGCAGTAAATATATGTAAAATCAGAATGCTTGTAAAATTATTAGACTGAAGAGAACTGAACCACAAGCAACAGTTTTCACACCAAATCAGATAACTCTTTATTGTTCATCATTATACGAAGCATAGAAATGAAAAATTGTCAGTCTTTGACACATAGGCTGAAGAATGGTGACAAGTTTTTTCTTTCTTCTTTTTTTCCTTCTCACATTCACAGTAATGACTCAATGCTGACAAACAAGTCAATTGAACGTGACCAAGGTAGGCTATTACTGAAATACACAAACATTTAGCAACATAACAAACAAAAAAATACCGACTGAACTACAATTGTAGCGCATACCTGTGAGGGTACATAGTAGTTTGATGGTCGATTGTCAGCCGGGACGAAAGCCACATCAACAGCTGTGTGAAGAACGGTTAGCAGCCGTTTTTCCAAGTCAGACAATGGACATATGCCATCATTCTTTGTCGTCTTCATTGCCGGCTGAAGATTTCCACACCTGAAACTGACAGTGCTGAAAACAACAACAACAACGACAAGGGATTGCCGGGTATGAAATGAAAAGCTAATTAAAGTTCTTAATTTTTGTTTTGTTATTTTTTGTTTGTTTGTTTGTTCTCCGGCATGGTGTTGCTCGTGTGGCCTTTCCGGCAAGTATTCATTTGGTTGTGGTAAGAATTCCGGGGTCGTTCAGTCATGTCGGTGACGTTTGGGCGTTACCCAAAACTGGGCTTCGAGTTTAAGGCGAAGAAATAAGAGACACGTACGATGGTAATTACTGCCCAGCTGTTTGTGACTCAGTGTTGACTTGCGCTTGATACCATTCTTAGTATCCGTATTACCTATCCCTTTCGAAGGTACTACGTGATTTTTACAGCATGTCGCTGTGCGTGATAGAAAACTGAGTTGATCATGTTCCGTACCCGCTTGTCTTGTGGGCTTGTAAGCTGAAAACAATAAAACGTCAAAGCGTCAGTGTTCACATTAGCGCTCATCAGAACCTTCCGTAACAGACGTACCTCTGGTGGACTTTATCTACCTTGTCACTATTTACACGCATGCCAGGCGAGAGTTACCGTAGGCGACTCAGGTCTTTGTTGTTGTGTTTGTCTGACATCTTTTGAGCGCTAATTAACTCATCCCTTGAGTGTTGATTCCGTAAAAGATGTTTTGATTGGTTTACGGACACCAGTTCCAATGCGCCGGCAGCAAAACTTCGATGATTGGGCGGCGCACCGATTGGATGACACGATTGGCCTGCAGGCCTTCGTGATCTCCCATTGGTCGTCGGGTTGCCCCATATGCATTAATAAATCATGCCGGCGCACCGTTCAACCCGTATAGGCTACAGCACACCGAACACGTATCCTCAGTCATTGTGGATTGATCTAGGTCCTGCCTGCTAAAATCGATCCTGCGAGTCCTCGGTCGTGCATCAGTGCACAGTCCATAGATTTTTTTGATTTTTTTTAATCGATCAGTCTAGACACAGACACAGACGGGATCAG
>OY757556.1:10463324-10495173 GCA_963584105.1 Alviniconcha strummeri
TGTGTGTTTGCATATATGTGTATGTTTGTGTGTGTGTGTGTGCAAAGAGTGTTTTTGTGTATGCATGCGTACATGTGTGTTTGTGTGTGTGTACAGGCATGCATACATGTGCGTGTGTTTGTGCATGTGTGTGCATGCATGCATATGTGTGTGTGTGCGTGTGCATGTGTGTGTATGCGCATATGTGTGTATGTGTGCGCATGCATGCATGTATATGTGTGTGTGTGTGTGTGTGTGTGTGTGTGTGCGTGCATGCGTGCGTTCATGCGTGCGTGCATGCTTGCGTGCAAGCACATGTGTGTAAGACGGCCCACTGGGATGATCCAGCAGATCTACAAGGACTTAAAACTGAAAACAATGAAACTCCCAACAGTGCCTTAGATCCAGCAGTCTAAAGCAGCAGCCAAGGCCCAGCACCCACTCTACACTTCTGAGGCCGAAGTGCCACAAAACCCCGACAAATTTCAGAATTTCTACAAGTCTAAGACATTGCCTGCCACTTCATGAAGAAGCAAGGAGATGACAAACAAAAGCTGTATAATATATAGATTTTATAATGCCAAAAAGCTGACGAAAGTGACGATGATGTCAACAGGGCACAACACATCAACAGGCCAAATCAAGAATTATTATCATTTGATTCAAAAATGAAGGATTGAGGAACTTCTGGGACTGAGCTCTGGGTAAACCTACTCCGACGTTTCTGATCCGGTCTCTCGTATGCAGACAGCTGACGTTTCTGCTCTGACCTCTTGCTATGCAGACAGCTGACATTTCTGCTCCAGTCTCTTGCTATGCAGACAGCTGACATTTCTGCTCTGGCCTCTTGCTATGCAGACAGCTGACATCTCTGCTCTGGCCTCTTGCTATGCAGACAGCTGACATCTCTGCTCTGGCCTCTTGCTAAGCAGACAGCTGACATCTCTGCTCTGGCCTCTTGCTATGCAGACAGCTGACATCTCTGCTCTGGCCTCTTGCTATGCAGACAGCTGACATCTCTGCTCTGGCCTCTTGCTAAGCAGACAGCTGACATCTCTGCTCTGGCCTCTTGCTATGCAGACAGCTGACATCTCTGCTCTGGCCTCTTGCTATGCAGACAGCTGACATTTCTGCTCTGGCCTCTTGCTATGCAGACAGCTGACATCTCTGCTCTGGCCTCTTGCTATGCAGACAGCTGACATTTCTGCTCTGGCCTCTTGCTAAGCAGACAGCTGACATCTCTGCTCTGGCCTCTTGCTATGCAGACAGCTGACATCTCTGCTCTGGCCTCTTGCTATGCAGACAGCTGACATCTCTGCTCTGGCCTCTTGCTATGCAGACAGCTGACATCTCTGCTCTGGCCTCTTGCTATGCAGACAGCTGACATCTCTGCTCTGGCCTCTTGCTATGCAGACAGCTGACATCTCTGCTCTGGCCTCTTGCTATGCAGACAGCTGACATCTCTGCTCTGGTCTCTTGCTAAGCAGACAGCTGACGTTTCTGCTCCTGCCTCTTGCTCAGGCCAGCTGACATCTCTGCTCCATCCTCTTACTATGCAGACAGCTGCAACCTGCTGTCTGACCATTTTTACCGGCAAGTGTTTGGACAGACCAGAGAGACAGTGGCACAGGGCAAGAACACTTCCCTTCAAAGGCCAAAATCAGCACGATTGAGCATGGTCCACCACATGGATGAGTGACTGTTACCTGCTAGGCTTTGCGCCTGCACCCTGAGGTTTCTCCAGTCAAATTCTGTGCACACTCTACAAAGGCCCTTGAGAGGAGACTTTCAACTACACATACCACCCGAAGACCACATTCATAGGATCCTGCAGCTCATGTCAGAGTTCAAAGGATTATGGAAACACTATAAAACCCAACATGCACTAGAAAGATTTCTTCGGAGTCAAATTCTGTGCACGCTCTACACAAACCCTTGAGATGAGACTATAAGCTAAGGTCCCACCATGTGCATACACATACCACCCCTGCACCTGAAGATCATTCACATGATCCCACAGCTCGTGTCAGAGTTCAAAGGATTATGGAAACATTAAGCAACCTGACATGCACTAAAATACAACGACGAAAAACCGCGTGAAACGCAGTCTGCTCGCGAATGGAGAACAACACTTAAGAAGAAGAATCAACAATAATTTTCACACACAAATTTCAATCATAATTCAGGCAGCTGTTTTAGAGTTTTTACCCACAGGGCATCTTCCCATACCTTATTACTGAATCAGCTGTTTTTACACTCAAGGATTGAAGTATTCCTAATTCAGGCAGATGTTTTCACACACAAGGTCATCCACTACTGAGGTAGCCATTTTTTACCCATAAGATCCCCCATTATTCAGGCAGGCTTTTTTTTTTCTTTGTTGTTGTTGTTGTTGTCTTTGCTCATGAACTTTAAGTCCCTGGTGAGATTATTAAGGCACCTAGTTTTACTCACAAGGTGCTTTTGCAGCTGTTTTCACCCAGAAGTTTTCTCATTATTTAATATCCCTTATTCGGATGATTATCTTTGTTTGAAATCTCAAACACACACACACATGCCCGCACACACCGTATGTGTATGCACACATGTGCACGCACACAGACGTGTGTGCAGGTGCACGCACACACACACACACACACACACACACACACACACACACACACACACACACACAAGTGCATGCACATACACACACACCACACCAGATGTACATGCACACACACATACACAATGCACAAGTGCACACACACACACACACACACACACACACACATACACACACACACACACACATGCACAAGCGCATACACACCACATATGCAAGCACACCATGTGATCAAGTCATTTCTTCATGATTAATATCTTGACAAGAATTCTGGTGAAGGCCTTTGACGTCTAAGTTTCTTTAAACCCGACAGGCAAACGGGGCCCAGAGGTGTTCTTCTGTGCAATACTGGGTTGGGGTGTGGGGAGGGGGAGGGTGGGGGTCGGGGTTGTACAGAACTTGTCATAAGACTCAGCACACAAGAATTAAATCATTAAGTAATATTACTGGCATTCTTCACTGGAGTTCTTGACCACATAATTTGTCATTCACAGAATGTCAAGGGCAGGAGACCAAAATGGAGGTGGGGGGGGGGGGGGGGGGGGCTGAGGGGAGGGGGGGAGGGGGTTTAGGGGATACAATTCACAAATGCATGTCTAGTCATACTGCAAACCAAATGGATTTTTAGCATCCCTTTGTTGCTGTTGCTGGTAGCACCAGTATCTCTTCTTTTCCCTGATGAAAGAACTGTGGAATGCTAAGAAATCTTGTCATTAGGAATAGCAACATCCATGTTTTCACTGGCTGCAGCATCTTTGGGGACATCCATCTTTTCACTGATGACAACATCCACATTTTGCTTGGTGGCAACACCAGCATTGTCATTAGCAACAGCATCCATACTTACATCCATGGCAACATCCATCTTTCCACTGATGACATCCCCAGTTTGCTTGGTGGCAACACCGATTTTGTCATTAGCAACAGCACCCATGGTTACATCCATCTTTTTACTGACGACCACGTCCACATTTTGCTTGGTGGCAACGCCAATGTTGCCATCAGCAACACCATTCTTGGTTGCATCCATTGCATGGTCCGTCTTTTCACTGATGGCAACATCCACACTTCTTTTGATGGCGACAACATCCACACCTTCACTGGTGGCTACGTCCATAGCTTTGCCGACAGTAACATCCATGCTCTTCATCTTGGCAATATTCACACTTCCATTGGTGGCAATGCCCGAGTTTTTATCTGTGGAAATATTTGAGTTTTTGCTGGTGGCAACACCAGAGTTTTCATCAGCAGCAACAGGTGACATTTTGTTGGTGGCAACATCCAAGTTTCTGTGTGTGGCAACATTTGTATTTTCCTTGGTAACAGCATCCGAGTCACTCTTGGTGGCATCATCTGAGTTTCTGTCAGCAGCAACATCTGCATTCTCTTTAATAGCAAAATCTGATGCCACCCTGGTGGCAACATCAGAGTTTTTCTTGGTGGCAATATCTGAGCCTTCATGGCTGGCAACATCAGCATCACTCTTGATGGCAACATCCAGTTTTTTGTTGCCGACAAGACCCGTGCTGGCAGGCACCTCTGAGGCTTCGCTGCTGGAGCTCTGGTCGGCGAGAGCGGCAGTGATGTCATCCATTATCTTGGCAGCCTCTCTCAACCCGCTGATGTAGGCACCAGCCACCGACTGCGGAAACTGCCGACAAGTGGCCTAAGGGAACAAACAGTCTCTGATCAGTAAGCCGACAACATGAACTGTTTCAGACAAGCTTTGTTGCCTTGAGCAGCAAAATACCCCCCCTCCCCCATCCCCACCCTCTGAGGACTCCCTGCCGAAGACTACTTGGCCCCAGGATCTGCCACTGAATCAGCTGTATGGAGTCCTGGCAAAGACTAGCCGGCCCCAAGATCTTCCATTGAATCAGCTGTATGGAGTCCTGGCAAAAACCAGCCGGCCCCAGGATCTGCCACTGAATCAGCTGTATGGAGTCCTGGCAAGACCACCTGGTCCCAGGATCTGCCACTGAATCAGCTGTATGGAGACCTGGCAAAGACCAGCCGGCCCCAGGATCTGCCCCTGAATCAGAAGTTGTATGGAGTCCTGGCAAAGACCACACAGTCCCAGGATCTGCCCCCCTAAATCAGCTGTATGGAGTCCTGGCAAAGACCACACAGTCCCAGGATCTGCCCCCCTAAATCAGCTGTATGGAGTCCTGGCAAAGACCACACAGTCCCAGGATCTGCCATTGAATCAGCTGTATGGAGTCCTGGCAAAGACCACACAGTCCCAGGATCTGCCATTGAATCAGAAGCTGCATAGAGACTTGGCAGCCATCAGCAGGATGGCAGCATTCACAAGATGAGCTGGTGTTCCCCCCTAACTGTGACAATTAATAATAATGACAGATTATCTATGGCGCCCCATCTTGTAGGAGCCCGGAGCACTTGCAAAAGATCATGGAAGAAGAAGAATGCCGAACCCAAAAGGCAGATCTTTTACGGACCTGTCAAGGTCACTGCAAGAAACTTGTGGACAAAACAAAATTAGGCTACCCCCTCCCCAAAAAGCTGGAAACAAAAAGCAGGATTTTGTCCTCCTCACCTCTCCAGCAAAGTAAACTCTGTCGTTCACAGTCTCAGACAAGACATCCATGGCATCTCCACTGACGCCCACAGGCAGGTAGGTGTGCGTCATCCGCACGTCCGTGTCTTTGTGCCACGATGTGACAGCCCAGCTCGCTGGGTTGGGGACCTAGAAAAAAAAGGAAGACGCCTTTAAAAAACAAACAGCAACACGCTACTCATTAACTGCATGTTCAGATCCACAGGGGCTGACTCCCACTTACTTACTTCTCCCTTGCTTCTTGTTCTGCTGGCCACATTAACTTCTCCCTAGTTTCTGTGTCTTGTTTAGGCAGCACTAACATTTCTCTGTCTCAGCAACGCTCACATTTCCCTGTCTTAGCAATACTAATATTTTGCCCTCTTAGCAACAGTAACATTTCACCATCTTAGCAACACTCACATTTCCCTGTCTTAGCAATACTAATATTGTGCCCTGTTAGCAACACTCACATTTCACCATCTTAGCAACACTAACATTTCACCATCTTAGCAACACTCACATTTCCCTGTCTTAGCAATACTAATATTTTGCCCTCTTAGCAACACTCACATTTCACCATCTTAGCAACACTCACATTTCACCATCTTAGCAACACTAACATTTCCCTATCTTAGCAACACTAACATATATGCCTATCTCAGCAACGTTAACATTTTGCTGTCTTAGCAACACTAACATTTCACCATCTTAGCAACACTAACATTTCCCTACCTTAGCAACACTAACATTTTGCCATCTTAGCAACACACAAACATATGCCTACCTTAGCAACACAAACATTTTGCCATCTTAGCAATACTAACATTTTGCCATCTTAGCAAGACTAACATTTCCCTATCTTAGCAACACTAACATTTTGCCATCTTAGCAACACTAACATTTGCCTATCTTAGCAACACTAACATTTTGCCATCTTAGCAACACTAACATTTCTCTATCTTAGCAACACAAACATACGCCTACCTTAGCAACACTAACATTTTGCCATCTTAGCAACACACAAACATATGCCTACCTTAGCAACACTAACATTTTGCCATCTTAGCAACACACAAACATATGCCTACCTTAGCAACACTAACATTTTGCCATCTTAGCAACACTAACATTTGCCTATGTTAGCAATGCTAACATTTCTTCATCTTAGCAACACTAACATTTTGCCATCTTAGCAACACTATCATTTCCCTATTTTTGGAATGCTAACATTTCTTCATTTTAGCAACATGAACATTTCCCTATGTTAGCAACACTAACATTTCCCTGTCCCTATATGTGCTTGCTAAAACTGGTATATCGTCAGATTTTTAAAACAGATTAAAAGGTGGATAAAACACACACAGAACCAAACTCTTTTTCCCAAATTTATAACTTTCCAAAAATATAAATATCTTTCAAGTACTCAAACATATAATCCAAAGAAATTTCGACTAACAGGATATTCAAATCCAATTACCAACCAACTGATCTAACACACGTGCACAATTACACATACACAACACACACACACACGTCCACACACACACAATGTGTGCAGTTACACATACACAACACACGCGCACACGCACACACACACACACGTGCACACACACACACACACACAATGTGCACAGTTACACATACACAACACACATTTACACGGTTACACAACACACACACAATTTCCCTGCCTTATTCTGGCCATGCTAACTCTCCATATTTTCCTGTCCCAACAAAATGTCCCCCATGTTATTCCGCCCACACTAACGTCTCCCTATCTTCCCACCAACATATTCTTCTGAGGCAGCCCTGTGCAGCTGACTGGACATTGAACTCAACCAACCAACCCACTAACCAACCAACCAACCCACTCAGCCTGTCGACTCTATCATTTTTTCCCTTGCCGTATTCCAGCCACACCAACATCTCCCTACCTTTCCCGGGAAGATGGTGCGGAGTGTCTTCAGGCACATGTCCTTGATTTCCTTCTCTGTTTTGTCCTGCACGATGTCCAGAGCCTGGCCGACAATGTGGGTGACCAGCAGGTGCGTCTGCTTTGTGGATGCCTGACACAGTCCAATACACATGTGTGGATGCCTGACACAGTTCAGTGGACATGTGTGGATGCCTGACACAGTTTAATACACACAAGTGCGGATGCCTGACACAGTTCAATACACACATGTGGATGCCTGACACAGTTCAATACAAACATGCGGATGCCTGGCACAGTTCAATGCACACATGTGTTGATGCCTGACAGTTCAAGACACTCATGTGTGGATGCCTGACACAGTTTAATACACACAAATGTGGATGCCTGACACAGTTCAATACAAACATGTGGATGCCTGACACAGTTCAAAGCACACATGTATGGATGCCTGACATAGTTCAAGACATGTGGATGCCTGACACAGTTCAATACACATGTGTGAATGCCTGAAATAGTTCAATACGAACATGTGGATGCTGGTCACACTTCAAAACACACATGTGTGGATGCCTGATACAGTTCAATGCACATGTGTGGATGCCTGACAGTCCAATATGCACGTGTGGATGCCTGACACAGTTTAATGCACATGTGTGGATGCCTGACACAGTTCAGTGGACACGTGTGGATGCCTGGCACAGTTTAATGCACACGTGTGTAGATGTCTGACACAGTTCAAGACAAACATGTGTGGATGACTGACACAGTTCTATACACATGTGTGGATGCCTGACACAGTTCAATACACACATGTATGGATGCCTAACACAGTTCAAGACACATGCTTTACATGTGTATAGAATATCACATTTAGGTTAATATGTATCATGTGAGCACTCAAGGCGTTGATGAGCACATGATAAATGTACATTATTATTATTATTATTATGTGGGGATGCCTGACACAGTTCAAAACACATGTGAGAATGCCCAACAGTTCAACACACACACACACACACACACACACACACACACACACACATACACACACACATGTGAATGCATGACACAATTTGATACACAGACTGGATGCCTGATACAGTTTGATACACATAAATTTGGATGCTTGTTCCAGTTCAACACACTCAGATCTATGAGTGGTGGATTACGGCCAACTGTCCATACCATTTCCCACTGTTTTGTCCAGACCTGGAAAAAGCCCTTCAGAATTTCAAAACTTGTCCAGACGATCACAGTTCTGCAGGAATTCTGCAGACAACTTCCCCCCAGCCCCGAAAAAGAAAAGAAAAACAGAACCGAAACAAAACAATGACAAACAAACAAAAAACAGAACCCACTGAACAGCCCAGCACAAAAGCAGTGAAACATGCAAATAAACCAACAGACTGCCGACCACAGCACCAACCTCATTTGGCCGACACGTGACTGCGTAGAACAGATTGAAGAGCCCCCTGGTGGCTTCGCTGGAGGGCACGTGGCCAAAGAAATCATCTCCCTTTGTTTTCTTCCGCCAGAAATTCTCGTTAAATTGAAGTATGACCTGGCAAAGAGAGGTAGAAGAAAATAAATGGGGGATTTATTTTTATTTTAAAAACTGTACTTCATTTTGCCTTGAAAAGGTAGTCAGTCAGTTCTCGGATTTTAATATCCCGTAAACAGCAATAAGCAGGGAGCAGTGAGTGTACATGAGTGTAAAAAAAAGAAAAGAAAAAAAAGCACAATACAAATCTACAGATAAACCCTGATTCATTCATTGTAAAATGCAGCAATTTATTACATACTGGATGCACCCACCCACACAAGGACCAATTCTGCCACCCCACCCCATCCCCAACAATGCTTCCAAAAAGAAAAGAAAACGTGAAGGTTACTTTCTCAATCTTGCCGACACCGAGTGATGCAATGGCCTTGGCCTTGTCATCTGGAAGCTGTGGTTGAAACCTGATGCTGTCGGATTGGAGAACAGCCAGTGGCAGTGTGACCAGAACCTTAACACAAACAACAGGATATGACAGGCAGTGTGATCAGAACCTTAACACAAACAACAGCATCTGATAGGCAGTGTGACCAGAACCTTAACACAAACAACAGGATCTGATAGGCAGTGTGACCAGAACCTTAACACAAACAACAGGATCTGATAGGCAGTGTGACCAGAACCTTAACACAAACAACAGGATCTGATAGGCAGTGTGACCAGAACCTTACCACAAACAACATGATATGATACTGACATCTTACCACCGCCCCAACTACCCCCCCCCCCCCCAACTTGGCCATCTATCCCTTGATAAAAAAAAGAACAAAAAAAAAGAAAAGAGAAATACCCAGTGCTATACAAATCATTAATTATCCAAGCTACTGCTGCTCTCTGAAGTGCAAAAGCATACAATCATATGTCAGGCTTGATGAGGCGTCTTGGTTGGATGTGACTGGTAAGCATTCCACATGTTTCTCATGTCAAGTAACGATACTCTGTCCAATCAACACTAATATGTGTACATGCAGGTATGCCTGCGCACGCACACACTCACACACACACATGCATGCGTGTGTGCATGAGCGCACACACACACGCACACACACACACACAGGTGTGCACACACACATGTGCACACATACACACCACGCTCACACACAGCACACACACATACACACGTGCACACACACATGCAAACACACACATGTGCACGCACACACACACACACAGGTGTGCACACACACATGTGCACACATACACACAACGCTCACACACAGCACACACACATACACACGTGCACACACACATGCAAACACACACACGTGCACGCACACACACACACACACACCACAAACACACACATCACACAACACAAATGCACACACACACACACACACACACACACACACACACACACACACACACACACACACACACATGCACTATTTTTGACCCAAAGTGCTGCACCTACCTTGTCAGCTGTGTAAGATTCCCCGGAGGCTGTTTTGACAACTGTCTTCTCCCCGCTGTAGTCTATTGCAGTCACCTGCAAAACCAAAACCAAAACAAACACATCAAGTGGAACCCACTTAGAGCCCTAAAACCAGGTGGTTCACAAGTCTACACTGTTCACCTCTTAATAATCCACGATGAATTCTTTCAAGACAAGTTTCTGTTCAGCGGTATCATCACCAACATCTCCATCAACATCATCAATTCAAACAGCTCATCCTCCACCCTGTCCCCACCCCCCACCAGACATTCTTTGGTTGTCATCATCATCACCATTACCACAACCACCCCCAGTTCCTTAGTTCATCGTCATCAGAAATTCACCATCATCACCACAACCATCCCCAGTTCCTTAGTTCATCGTCATCAGAAATTCACCATCATCACCACAACCATCCCCAGTTCCTTAGTTCATCGTCATCAGAAATTCACCATCATCATCATTACCACAACCATCCCCAGTTCCTTAGTTCATCATCATCAGAAATTCACCATCATCATCATTACCACAACCATCCCCAGTTCCTTAGTTCATCGTCATCAGAAATTCACCATCATCATCATTACCACAACCATCCCCAATCCCTTATTTCTCCATCATCACAAATTCACTATCATCATCATCATCATCACCACCACAACCATCCTCAGTCCCTTGCTTCTCCATCATCAGAAATTCACCATCACCACCTTCATCATCACCATTACCACAACCATCCCCATCATCACCACCAAGACCTCCACCACTACCAGCACTGCATCACAGGCAGAAGTTCACCATCATCATCATCATCATCACCACCAAGACCTCCACCACTACCAGCACTGCGTCACAGGCAGAAGTTCACCATCATCATCATCACCACCAAGACCTCCACCACTACCAGCACTGCGTCACAGGCAGAAGTTCACCATCATCATCATCATCATCACCACCAAGACCTCCACCACTACCAGCACTGCGCCACAGGCAGAAGTTCACCATCATCATCACCATTACCACAACCATCCCCAATCCCCATCATTATCATCGTCATCACCACCGAGACCTCCACCACTACCAGCACTGCGCCACAGGCAGAAATTCACCATCACCACCTTCATCATCACCATTACCACAACCATCCCCAATCCCCATCATCATCATCATCACCACCAAGACCTCCACCACTACCACCGCTGCATCACAGGCAGACCCCAACTGACCTTCGCTGCGTGCACCACCTCCAGCCCTTGTGCAAGATGCCGAAACATGGCACCGTAGCCAGAGGGCAGGAGAAGGTGGGGGTCACCAAACTGGGGCAGAGCCTCGTTCTGGTCCCAGTGCAGCGCCGACAACTTCTGGAGCGAGCACCCACCCACGTACTCCAGCGAAGAGAGGTGGAACTGCAGGATCTGCTCTTCGTCCTGAGCAAACAAAATGGCGACGAGGGATGAAGATTTAACACCAGCAGTCACTCTAGTTTCAGATTTTTGTTTAGTTTCCTATGGCTGCATGCAGTCTCTTTTTGAACTTGTCTGAGCAAACAAAATGGCGATACGGGATACAGATTTAACACCAGCAGTCACTCTTGTTTCAGATTTTTGTTTAGTTTCCTATGGCTGCATGCAGTCTCTTTTTGAACTTGTCTGAGCAAACAAAATGGCGATACGGGATACAGATTTAACACTAGCAGTCTCTTGTTCCAGGTTTTTGTTAATTTCCTACGACTACAGCCCCTTTTTGAACTCATCTTTTACGTCTCATACTATCATCATCGTTCTCCCCAAGTCTTCATTCACGTTTTATTGCAAGGCACGGGACCAGAAAACAACCCAGCTCGACCTAAAAAAGATAAGTGGATTCGCTTTCCATCTAATTTTTCATCGTTTTTCACCGTTTAACTGTTGTTTGTGTCATTTTGTAGCTTCATAAAGGGGATTACCCCAAAAATGTGCAGGCTGTGTTTTGTCCCAATAAATAGCGTTCTTCTGAACCTTTTATTTGTTTGGATGATAAGGAATACTTAATAAAGCACTTCATATTCGGTTATTCCATGTTCCTAGGACAGGCAGGAGGATCCTGGGGGTGAGATCCTTTCAATACATCGGACCTGTGATATGGAACTCTCTTCCTCTCTCTGTCAGGCATTTGTCTTCATTCTCTTAAGTCAAAACTGGAAACCCATCTCTTCTCTTCTGCATCCTGATCTGTTGTTTTGTTTCTTCTGAGTCTACTAACCCATTACCAGTAATGCATGTATTTGTTGTGCGTGTGTGTGTGTGTGTGTGTGCATGGGTGCATGCATGTGTGTGCATATGCGTATGTGTGTGTGTGAGCATGTGCATGTGTGTGTGTGCAAGTGTGAGCATGTGTGTGCATGCGTGTGTGCATGCATGCATGCATGCATGTGTGTGCGTGTGTGCATGTGTGTGCAAGTGCATGTATGCAAGTGTGTATGCATGCATGCATGTGTGCATGTGGTGTGCGATGAAATGAATGTATCCTTATGTCTTTGTAAGTGCGCCAGGCTCTTAACCAGATCAGGCACCATAAATAATCTCTACTTATCAGTATCTCTGAACGAGCCATATGTGTTGCAGGGCAGGAAGCTGACTGTGGCCTACTGCTGACAGGCACTCAGATCCCAGACTACTTCGTCATCTCACCAGACAAATAAATTATACCCACACTTAATGTACAGGTGAAGAGAGACTGTGGGAGAGAGGGGGAAGCAAAGGGTTGTGAATTTGTGTGTCTGTGTGTGTTGGGGGAGGGGGGTGGGGGTGGGGGGCTGTGTGGATATGGGGAGGAGGAGGGACAGAGTGAGACATGTAATGCATTATTAAATTAGGTCGTGTATTGTGGTAGCATTTCATGTATAGAGTGCTTTGAGCCTAAAACATGCATGGTCATGAAGGGGGTTTGGCGCATTAGAAATTCATTCATTATTATTACAAACTGTGGCTCTGCTAGTGCTGCCGACATTAGCTGACAGAAGTATGTTAATCCTTCTGTAATCATATCAAGACTTCTGAATCCTCTGAATGTGCACATGACTGGACCTTCAATTGGAGGCTATGCGTGCATGTGTGTGTGTGTGTGTGTGTGTGTGTGTGTGTGTGTGTGTGTGTGTGTGTGTGTGTGTGTGTGCATGCACAATAAACACAACTCAACAGTCTGTTCATCTCTGTAAGTTTGTATGCACATATGTGTGTGCTGATCAAATAAAAGACCACTGACCTCAGTAAATTTCAGCTGTGTCTCCTCTTCAAACTCTTGGTGAAGCGCTTTGTATTTCTCTACAAAGATACATACATGAATGATCTAAATGATTGAACAGTTAAGAAAAGATCACCCCAAAACAGCTTGAGTATACTGCCCGGCCCCAATGACCACCTCTCGTCACTCCCCCCCCCCCC
Organism: Alviniconcha strummeri; assembly: GCA_963584105.1. NCBI lineage: Eukaryota > Metazoa > Mollusca > Gastropoda > Provannidae > Alviniconcha > Alviniconcha strummeri. The sequence goes on from OY757556.1 coordinate 10,476,820, forward strand.
CCCCCCAACATACACATTCATATCCACACACACCATACACATATACACAGTCACCCTACACATACACACACACACACACAAACACATATACACACACAGAGTAACACTCATACACATACACCATACACATATACACAAAGTCATCCTACACACACACACACTCTCTCTTACAAATGACGCTCACTTGCAAACCACACACACATTCACCTTACCCTACACACGCTCTCAGTCTCACACACCCTTCACACAAACCCACTTGTGCGCGCATGCACACACACACACACACAAACCCACTTGCACACACACACACACACATACTTCACACAAACTCGCTTGCACACACACACACACACACACACACACGCATGCACACACACACACACACTTCACACAAACCCACTTGCACACACACAAACCCACTTGCACACACACTTCACACAAACCTGCTTGCACACACACACACTTCACACAAACCCGCTTGCACACACACACACAAACACACACACATACACATGCACACACACACACACACACACACACACAGGCATGCACACACACACACACACACACACACACACACACACACACACACACACACACACACACACACACACTTCACACAAACCCGCTTGTACACACACACAAACACACACACAGACACACACGCACACCCTACGCTACCTGATAAACTGACGTCCGGCTGTCCACTCTTTCTCCACTGGGCCAGCACGTCCAGCAGAGCATTGAAGTGAAAGTCCAGCCGCCGGTCCGTCACTGGGTCCACCACTTTCCCTTTGTCCAGCAGCAACTGACACCTGTCAATCACCTTGCGCACCGGCTCACCACTCTGGAACCACAGGTCAGTTTGTACAATGCAACGAAAACCAGGATGAAAGACCACCCTGATGAAAAGTGACCATAATGAAAGACCACCCTGATGAAAAGTGACCATAATGAGAGACCACCCTGCTGAAAAGTGACCATAATGAGAGACCACCCTGCTGAAAAGTAACCATAATGAGAGACCACCCTGCTGAAAAGTGACCATGAGAGACCACCCTGCTGAAAAGTGACCATGAGAGACCACCCTGATGAAAAGTGACCATAATGAGAGACCACCCTGATGCCAGCTGTGAACGCAAGAACAACCCACAGCAGTGAGCTCACCTGGGTAGTGAACGATCAACCCACAGCAGTGAGCTCACCTGGGTAGTGAACGATCAACCCACAGCAGTGAGCTCACCTGGGTAGTGAATGACCCGCAGCAGTCAGCTCACCTTTTATAATGCCAGCTGTGAATGCAAGAATGACCCGCAGCTGTGAGCTCACCTCTTATAGTGGCAGCTGTGAATGCAAGAATTACCCCCAGCAGTGAGCTCACCTGGTAGGCCAGAACAGCCATGGGGTTGTTCACAGCTCCAGCCATGAGTTGTGCCCCTTGCGCAAAGCACACTCCGCTGCCATTGTCGTCCCAGATGCGACCCCCGATTCGATCCTTACTCTCCAACACTTTCACCTGATATTCAAACAGAAGAGTCAAACACAACGCCATAAATAGTGATCACAGACAAGTGTATGCATGTGAGTTTGAGATGGGAATTGGTTTTGATCACCTTACAGGTTGTAAGAATAACAACAAAAGCAGCACGACTCTCCAGCACGTTCACCCGAGACTGCAACAGGTACGACTGAAGAGTCAACCACAATGTCATAAACAGTGGTCCCAGATAAGCGTGTGCACGTGACAGTGAGAACAGAATAGGTTTGAATCACCTTACAGGTGGTCAGAATAACTACAAAAGTGCAACTGCTCTCCAACACTTCCACCTGAAATTTAAACAGGTATAACAGAAGAGTTAAAACACAATGGCATAAACAGTGATCACAAACAAGTAGGTGCATGTGAAATTGAGAAAGAAATTGGTTTTGATCATCTTATACAGTTACAGGTTGGGTTGTGAGAACAACTACAAAAGCAAATGATCAGCCAGCTGACATTCAAAACAGGAAAATAGACATTCTATGATGACGCTTTTTTCAAACTGTTCTGCGACCCTCAAAACTGGTCGCGGTCACTGAAATAGGTGCAAACATGTAATGTCCAGCAGAAGTTTTGAAAAAAAATGCCAGAAAACCTTAACATTTCTGCCAAAGCAAAAGACATATGCCACCAATGATCTCCCTCAAATACAGCATTATCTGCGCTAAAGGTCCTTAACCAAGTCCAGGCGAGATCAAGAGGAGATAGGTGAGCTGGACTCTCATGAAGGAGATAGCCCAAGGGAGATCAAGAGCAGGGAGGTGGAGCTGGGCTTGAGAGCTGGACTTCTTTTGCTTCAGTTGTTTCCCAACGGTGGAGCTACAAACATTGTCTTTGTGACTATTCTGCATAGCGGTTGGGACAGCAGTTGTGTGGTGCAGTGGTTGCGGCACAATGCTGGACAAACGCTGCCTTAACATTTTGCTGTTCTGGCGGCGGTCCACGGCAGCCTTGGTCTTCCAGGTTGGTGCCTGTTTTGAAGTTTCACTCTTCTGTCACCCTTTTCCCACGCATCCCCATCCCTAATAGGCCTGCTCGCCTCCGTGGACGTTAAGCAACAAAGTCTCTCTCTCACCAAAGGTACACAAAACTTCCCAACTGATCGAGTTGATGTCCATGGCAGATTTGAACTCAAATGCACAATCACTGATTACAAACATGCAAATGCAGTTTCGTCACTTGGACGCCCTGTGTAGTGACAGCGCACTTGGAGCGCCAGAGCCTTCCTGGTTTTCGGGACCAGCATGGACCCTGCAACTCTTCTCCCTCACGTACCTTCAGCCCAAAGTCAGTCAGTCTGCGAGCGGCCGCCAAACCGCTGGCCCCGGCTCCCAAGACCAGCACGTCACACTGAAGGACAAAGAGCATGTTGGTTAGTCGGTTGGTTTAATGTGCATGTCTCTGAAGAAGTGCTGGCGGGAGGTGGAGGAAGGGGGGTGGGAACTGTCCCAAGGAGAGACCACTGATGAAAAAGATGTCCCAGATGATACCACCCCGATGAAAGACCACCCTGGTGAGAGACCTCTCTCATGAGAGACCACCCTGATGAAAGACCACCCTGACGAGTAACCTCCCTCATGAAAGACCACCCTGATGAGTAACCTCCCTCATGAGAGACCACCCTGATGAAAGACCTCCCTCATGAAAGACCACCCTGATGAAAGACCTCCATCCTGAGAGACCACCCTGATGAGAGACCACCCTGATGAAAGACCTGCCTCATGAGAGACCACCCTGATGAAAGACCACCCTGGTGAGAGACCTCCATCCTGAGAGACCACCCTGATGAGAGACCACCCTGATGAAAGAGTAAGTTGGTGTTTTACACCCAGTCAACCGGTGCCTGATGAAAGACCTCCCTCATGAAAGACCACCCCGATGAAAGACCTCCATCCTGAGAGACCATCCTGATGAGAGACATCCCTCATGAGAGACCACTGATGAAAGAGCACCCTGATGAAAGACCTCCATCCTGAGAGACCATCCTGATGAGAGACCACCCTGATGAAAGACCTGCCTCCTGAGAGACCACCCTGATGAAAGACCTGCCTCCTGAGAGACCACCCTGATGAAAGACCTGCCTCCTGAGAGACCACCCTGATGAAAGACCTGCCTCCTGAGAGACCACCCTGATGAAAGACCTGCTTCATGAGAGACCACCCTGATGACAGACCTCAGTCATGAAAGACCACCCTGATGAGAGACCACCTTATGCGAACAGTATGCAGGTATTACAGACACATATAAATACAGCTTCAGTGTTACGCACATCACCGGCCCCAGTTCTGATGCTAGTATGTCATGCTGAGTGGCAAACAGCATGTAAGTAGTGGTAAAAAACCCACCCCAGCCTACTGTGAGTTGGTGGAAAGTCTGAGGTGAGGTAGTGGTGAAACACCCCCCAGCCTACTGCGAGTTGGTGGAAAGTCTGAGGTAAGGTAGAGGTAAAACATGCCCCGGCCTGCTTGTGAGTTGGTGGAATGTCTGAGGTAAGGCACGGGTAAAAACATGCCCCAGTCTAGCTGCGAGTTGGTGGAAAGTCTGAGGTAAGGTAGCTGTGAGATAGGAGAAAAACACACCTGAGAGTTGGTGGACATTTTGAGGTAAGGTCGTGGTAAAACACACCCTAGCCTACCTGTGACTTGGTGGAAAGTCCATGTAAGGTAAGGTAATGGTAAGGTAAGGTAGTTGTGAGGTAGTGATAAAACACCCCCCAGTCAACCTGTGAGTTGGTGGAAAGTCTGAGGTATGGTAGTCGTGAGATAGCAGTAAAACACCACCCAGCCTACCTGTGAGTTGGTGGAAAGTCTGAGGTAAGGTAGGGATAAAACACACCCCAGCCCACCTGTGAGTTGGTGGAAAGTCTATGCAAGGTAAGGCAGTGGTAAGGTAAGGTGGCTGTGAGGTAGCGGTAAAACACACCCCAGCCCACCTGTGAGTTGGTGGAAAGTCTATGTGAGGTAAGGCAGTGGTAAGGTAAGGTAGGTGGCTGTGAGGTCATGGTAAAACACACCCCAGCCTACCTGTGAGTTGGTGGAAAGTCTATGCAAGGTAAGGCAGTGGTAAGGTAATGTGGCTGTGAGGTCATGGTAAAACACACCCCAGCCCACCTGTGAGTTGGTGGAAAGTCTATGCAAGGTAAGGCAGTGGTAAGGTAAGGTGGCTGTGAGGTAGCGGTAAAACACACCCCAGCCCACCTGTGAGTTGGTGGAAAGTCTATGCAAGGTAAGGCAGTGGTAAGGTAAGGTGGCTGTGAGGTCATGGTAAAACACACCCCAGCCTACCTGTGAGTTGGTGGAAAGTCTGAGGTGGGGTGGTGGTGAGACAAGGCCCACGTTGATGTACCCGGCGGAGGTGAGGAAAGCCAGGATGGGGTCCAACAGATGTACGCAGCAAGCTCGATTCAACCCTCGGCAGATCAACTGCCGTGCGCAATGCTCTCTGGTCACCCACTCCTGGGGAACATGGTCATCAAAACTTTGAGAAAACAAGTACAAATGTTTTCAAACTTGACAAAACAAGTACAAATGTTTTCAAACTTGACAAAACAAGTACAAATATTTTCAAACTTGACAAAAGAAGTACAAATGTTTTCAAAAATCATCATAAAGCAAAAAGCACAAGAGGTGTTCTTACAAAAAACTGTGTAGAAATGTACCTAGACTAGCTAATCCCAACGGGCATGCATACCTTGACAAGCCAAACTGCCAGTTGTGGAACGCTCATTCCAATGCAGAATCATTTGAGGGAAATGTGATGGTGGGGGGAGGGGGGGGGAGAAGGGGAGGAGAGGAGGGTCTGAAGGAATGCACCACGTAATCTAGCAGATGAGATGAGCAGGCAAGCAGTTCTCTCTTTTCCCATCCTCACTTTTCACTTCACAATATCCACCACCTCATCAGCCTCTCCTCCCACCCACCCTCCTCCTGACCCCCCCACCTCCCAACCCCCTCCTGACCCCCCCACCACCCACACTCCCTACCTCTACACCACCTGCCCCCCACCCTCCACCTTTCTCAAATTTCCCCGCCTGCCCACCTTGATGTTCTGAGACCAGAGGGCCAGGATGAGGTTGCGGATGGCCAGGTACATGTAGGGCTGGTACTCGGCCACCAGCGGGAAGGCAGCAATCTCGTCCTTGCCCATCATGTCCGGCGTCACCATGAAGGCCAGCTGCCTCCCCTCTGACAGCACGAAGGGGCTGACGTACTCGTAGCAAGGAAACACTGCAAGAGAGGCTGGACACGTACAGTGTGAGTAAAACGTGACAAGTGCTCCACAGGGTGGCGAGTGAGGCTGGTTGTGTACATTTTGAGTAAAATGCGACAAGAGCTCCACAGGGTGGCAAGAGAGGCTGGTCGCATACACTTTGAGTAAAACATGACAAGTGCTCCACAAGGTTGCAAGGGAGGCTGGCTGTGCACACTTTGAGTAAAACATGACAAGTGCTCCACAAGGTTGCAAGAGAGGTTGGCTGTGCACACTTTGAGTAAAACATGACAAGTGCTCCACAGTGTTGTGGAGGCTGACATACAACTGACATACAACAAGGAAATACTGCAAGAGAGGCTAGTCACATACAGTTTGAGTAAAACGTGACAAGTGCTCCACAGGGTGGCAAGAGAGGCTGGTTGTGTACAGTTTGAGTAAAAGGTGACAAGTGCTCCACAGTGTTGTGGAGGTTGACATACAACGAAGAAACACTGCAAGAGAGGCTGGTCACATACAGTGTGAGTAAAACATGACAAGTGCTCCACAAGGTTGCAAGAGAGGCTGGTTGTGTACATTTTGAGTAAAATGTGACAAGTGCTCCACAGGGTGGCAAGAGAGGCTGGTCACACACAGTTTGAGTAAAATATGACAAGTGCTCCACAGGGTTGCATGAGAGGCTGGTCGGATACACTTTGAATAAAACATGACAAGTGCTCCACGAGGTTGCAAGAGAGGTTGGCTGTGCACACTTTGAGTAAAACATGACAAGTGCTCAACAAGGTTGCAAGAGAGGTTGGCTGTGCACACTTTGAGTAAAACATGACAAGTGCTCCACAAGGTGGCAAGAGAGGTTGGCTGTGAACACTTTGAGTAAAACATGACAAGTGCTCCACAAGGTGGCAAGAGAGGCTGGTCGCATACACTTTGAGTAAAACATGACAAGTGCTCCACAGTGTTGTGGAGGCTGACATACAACTGACATACAACAAGAAAATACTGCAAGAGAGGCTGGTCACATACAGTCTGAATAAAACATGACAAGTGCTCCACAGGGTGGCAAGGCAGGCTGGTCACATACAGTTTGAGTAAAACGTGACAAGTGCTCCACAGTGTTGTGGAGGCTGACATACAACTGACATACAACAAGGAAATACTGCAAGAGAGGCTGGTCACATGCAGTTTGAGTAAAAGGTGACAAACACCCCGCAGGGTTGCAAGAGAGGCTGGTCGCATACAGTATGAGTTAAAAAATGTGACAAGTGCTACACAGGGTGGTGAGAGAGGCTGGTTGCGTACAGTTTGAGTAAAAGGTGACAAGTGCTCCACAGTGTTGTGGAGGTTGACACACAACGAGGAAACACTGCAAGTGAGGCTGGTCACATACAGTGTGAGTAAAATGTGACAAACACCCCACAGGGTGGCAAGAGAGGCTGTTTGCGTACAGTTTGAGTAAAATGTGACAAACACTCCACAGGGTTGCAACAGAGGCTGGACACATACAGTTTGAGTAAAACAAGACAAACACTCCGCGGGGTTGCAAGAGAGGCTGGTCACATACAGTTTGAGTAAAACATGACAAGTGCTCCACAGGGCTGACAGCCGACACACAGAGAAGACTCACCGGAGGGTTTGGATTTTTTTGGTGCGCATGACATCACTGCACTGTCGTCACCAGACAGCCAGCACACAGAGAGACTCACCAGTGGGCTTGGATTTCTTGGTGTGCATGACAGGGTCGGTGGCGCTGATCCCAACACCGTCAGGATAGTAGCCCAGCAGCATGAGTGCGGCGGGGGAGTCCTTGAGGTAGGGGGGGACTGTGGTCTGCCGCAGCCACATGTCCTCCGTAATACAGGCCACTCTCTGCAGCAGTGAAGGGGCGGGAGTTTTCTGTTCTCTTTAATTTCTTCGACGCTGTGTCTTAATGAATCACGACCAGCAAAAAACAGTCTGTTTTATGGATCAACCCCAGCTATCTTTTGACCTTCTGCGCAAGAACGCTTTCCAAATCACTCTTGAATAATGGAAGAGAACACCTGCCCACCCACACTCACCCCCACAGGCACACACACACACACACTCACACACGCACGCACACACACGCACCCCACCCCACCCCACACAATCACATACACACACACTAACTGTTCAAGTTTTATAACAATATCTTGCAAACATTTTGAGAAAAAAAAACACCGCTGCCGTGACCTTGAATTCAGGTCAAGGTCACTCCAACTATGACAAGCACAGCCCATGCTACCATCAAGGTTTTAAAGATATTGCTAGCAAAACACTGAGGATATGAACCAATCAATCCATCCCAAGGAATATAAATTAGGTGAGGTCACCACGGTCACCAAGGTAACCAAGATCAAAAGCATGGCGTAGGAGTGAAGGAAATGTTGAGGATGACAAAACATACGCTCTCGCCTTGTTTTGCATGCCCCAGCCTCACTTTCAATCTCATGACTTGGCTCATTAAGAATGTTCCACACATGTGCTTCCAGCCCTCTTGGTGGTCTATGCCAATGTGACAAGTCTTTGCCACGCAAGGTTCCAGAACATGCCAGGCAGCACTGCATGGATTTGCACTTCCAATGCAAGTCGAGAAAGAAAAACGAAAAAAGGAAAAAGAAAAAACAGAAAGAAAAAAAAAAACGAAAGGGAAATGTCAATTTTTGGGGGTCTTACGTCATCTTCTGGATTTGAGCACGCGTCCTTCTGATTCCCTTTCTGAAACACAAATGCATGAACTGCTTTATTCCCCAGACATTTCCTTGTATTTGATAACAACCGTCACAGTCACACAAACACCAAAACAAATCACCATCAACAGTTTTCGACACAGAAATAAACAACACCAGTGAGCATGGAAGTGTTCCTTTGCATTTTGTTTCGACCACGGTCGCCTGTGGCTAGATAGAGATGGTGTGTTGTGACCAAGTGGACATAACCACAACGTGAGTTCAAATCCTCAGTCTGGCACTGTAAAGATTTCACTTCTCACATGTGATTCCTGCTTTCAGACAGGTTACTGCTGAGGCTTCTATTGGGAAGTTCAGCGAAACTGGTTGGCATGAGTGAATGCCCTTTGTAATCTTTCATACAAGAAGTTGCGAAAGATCACAGCTGCCACTTCTATGCCGATTTCTGCGTACGCGTTGGTTCACGCTGTGTACAACAACAGAAGCTGAACCTAAAAGTAGAACTGTGAAGCAGCGCAAATGCCACTGCTGTTGCATTTGCAAGAATTACAGGGGAAAGGTGATGGAGGATGGAAAAAAAGCATCTTTTTTTTTTTTTTTTTTTTTGCTGACCAGAAGATTGTAACTGTGAAGAAAAAAATTCACTTTTTGGTATCCTACAGCATGAGCAGCAAGTTCCTGCTTGTTGCCAGACACACTGTGACTACAGACCTTCAGAAGCGCCTTTAAAGGTGGCACTGTAAACTTCACAAATTCACTGTCACTGCCTTCCATTGCGAAGGAAGTACGCACTCTCATCAGAGTCCTCCCTGTTACTGTAATTATCAGCCAACGGACTTAAGCGATGCCAGGTAAAAGTCAAGGGAGTTAACAACCACACCCGTACCGCTGCTCTCCATCTTTACTTTGTTGAAACTGAATTTACGTACTGACTACAAGGTGCAGTGGTCACATCTGAAGAAAAAAGTCCTGACTTGCTGTCTGATAATTACAGTAACAGGGAGGACTCTGATGAGCCTGTTCCTGTCTGTCAGCGAAAGGGTTAACCAACCCACCTTCATCCCTGTGGCACTCATCCCACAGACGTACTTGTCGATGAAGCTGGGCTTGAGGATGACGTCCTTGGACAACTGCCGCCACTTCCTGCAGTCCGCCACAGTGCACTGGACCCAGAACGGCACCAGCGTGTCGCACATAAACTTCTTCAGGCTGGCTTCTGACCGGCCATGGGATGACCAGTCATGCTTCCATTCTTCGAAAAGTTGATGTCCGTGTTTGTGGCTTAAATAAAAAATATATAAATTTTCAAAAAAATCCTCTGAAAGGAACCAGCATTTGTGGCTTAAGTAAAATATTTTGTTTTAATATATATATATTTTTTTTTCTCTGAAAGGAACTAGCCTTCTTCAAACAATTTTCGTCTGAGATGAACAAGTTTTGTCTGAGATGAACAAGTTTCGTCAAAGTAAAACTTCAGATCACAAGCTTTCTGTTCCAATTACAATTGAACCAGCAGAAAGCTTAAAGATTTGAGTTCTTTTATTGTTTGTTTGTAGATTAACTCTCTGTTTGTTGCTTGAAAAAGGGGTCTACCCTAAACTTTGCACATGTTCTGTACTATCCCATTAAAATAAGTATTATTTTTAACTTTGTGTGTGTTTTGATCAGGAAATTAAGTAACTATGAAACACATCATGTACTTGAAGCATTCATTACAGAGGTGCTGTGCTTGAGTTATGTATACCAATTACTAGTTATTAAAGAATAAGGTAACAAACAAAAAGAGAAAAAATTTAACATCTACAGATGTACTCACAAGTACTCATTACAAAAATGTTCTATTTGAGTTATGAGTACTACTTGTTCACGAATTAGCCAATCAAAAACACTCATCTATAGAAGTACTCAAGGCACTCATAAAGTACAGATGTACTCTGAGTCGTGCACTACTTACAAAAGAGCTGTCTAAGTAAAAACCCACCATCTATAGAAGTACTCAAAGCACTCATTACAGAAGTGTTCTGCTGGTGTGATGTGGTACCAGCGAGACGTCCACTTACTTCCTGCACACCTGCCAACACACCAACACATCATACAATCAAGCCTGCCAACACACCATACAATCAAGCCTGCCAACACACCATACAATCAAGCCTGCCAACACATCATACAATCAAGCCTGCCAACACACCTACACATCATACAATCAAGCCTGCCAACACACCATACAATCAAGCCTGCCAACACACCATACAATCAAGCCTGCTAACACACCATACAATCAAGCCTGCCAACACACCATACAATCAAGCCTGCTAACACACCATACAATCAAGCCTGCCAACACACCATACAATCAAGCCTGCCAACACACCATACAATCAAGCCTGCCAACACACCATACAATCAAGCCTGCCAACACACCATACAATCAAGCCTGCTAACACACTATACAATCAAGCCTGCTAACACACCAACACATCATACAATCAAGCCTGCCAACACACCAACACATCATACAGTCAAGCCTATCAACACATCATACAATCAAGCCTGCCAACACACCTACACATCATACAATCAAGCCTGCCAACACACCAACACATCATATATCTGCCAACATACCAACACATCTGCCAACACACCAACACATCATAAAACCACACACCTGCCAACACAAAAACACATCATACAATTACACACCTGCCAACATACTAACATACCATACAATCACACATCTGCCAACACACCAACAAGCCATACAATTACACACCTGCCAACACACCAACACATCATACAATTACACACTTACCAACACATCACGCAATCACACAACTGCCAACACACCAACGCATCATAGAATTACACGCCCACACACCTGCCAACACACCATACAATTACACACACACACACCAACACATACAATCACACCTCCGCCAACACACCAACATATCACACAATTACACACCTGCCACCACACCAGCACATCATACAATCAGACACAAATTCCCTACAAGGTTTCACTTAGCAGAAGCTGCAAGAATTCAGTGCAAAATCTGTTCCCTCTGATTCAGTGGACTGTTCTCAATACGAAAGGTCACACGGGCTGGTTTTGAGGTGGAAAGCTAGGCTGATTGACACAACGACAGTTGGCATAAATTTCAAACTCACTTTTAATCTCATGACCTGTTGTGGTCTGCCTCATTAACCCTTTCAGTTTCAGCCCTGGAAACCTTACTGCTCGTGCAGCCTCTGCTGTTTGCATGGGCGTTTTTTGCCTTGCTGCTCAAAAACCACAGCTGCTGTGTTTAGAGCTCCTTATCTCCACTTCTATATGTAAGGTAGAGATACCAAAATGTTGCACACATTATTAAAATTAAACTGGCAACACTGAGCTCAATTTTCAATAACTATAGTTCATTCCATACCTTGTAACAGTCAGTGAGAGGCGAAAAAATGAACAGATGAGGTGTCACTACTGTATTTTCAGCATCAAAGAGTCTGAAAACTGCCATTTCCACACTATCTTGCTGACTGGTTTTGCACACTTGCTCTCTTGAATTTGATGAAGAATCAGCAACATCCAGATCAAAAACACTGTCCTCATCAACAAACACCTCAGCTTAAACCTCCCTGAGTGTGTAACATCAGTGCTTAATCATGGTGTTGGAGAAATTTGTAAAATGTGAAGAAATTCAGGGAAATTTGATCTGTTTGTGGCACGTACATGGGAATCCCTGAAGAAAGTGGGTTACCTCCCTTCTTTCATTGGTCTGCATAGTTTTATGACTTCTGTTTCCAAAACCAGTTTGAGGAAACAATTTTCTGTGTCAGACTCTCAGTCAGGTACAGGCAGCCAAAACTGTTCAGTGGCACCAGACTCTGGGTTGGGTGCAGGGCTGAAAAGATTAACCCTTTCACTGCCATAATATCACTTGAAAACAACCAATAAAAGTATGAAGATTTGAAACCCTTAAACCTTTTTGTTTTCTTTTTCATATTAGCACGTGAAAGGATTTTTATCAAAAATGCGTAATATTGAAATCAGATTTGTTACATGACCAGAAAATATACTGTCAGCAGGCGTGTGTGTCCAATTTTCAGCCCGAAAATATAACAGGCTGGGGTAGCAAAAGGGCTAAGAAAGACCCTAGGTCAATACCGAATCCAACTGCACTGCCTACCTTGCTGTGGCACAGACTAAATCTTGACTCGGGCACTTACCGGTCAGCAACTCTGGCAAAACAGATGGGTACATCGCAGGGACAGCCATTGCGTTCACAACGTCGCCGTGGTAACTTGCTGTCATCTTCGTCATCGACACTTTCTCTGTAACGTTTGTTCACTCTGACACCTCTAGAGGACCTGCAAATAAAGAGAACAAACCTTAATGCTGACAATTTGATTCATTCTAACACGTGTCATGCCGTCCAAGTAAATGAAATGGCAATGCGATTACTTTTTTTCTTCTTCTCTTTTTCCTTCTTTCTTTCAAAATCAGTCCTTCCTATTAGTACTACTGTACAACTGTCAGGTTTTTAATCAAACATTTTAAAGTTAAAACTAAAAACAACAACTTTTTTCCCCCTTCAGATTCACAGAACAATTTGGCTACAATACTGGTATTGCTCTATTAAATACAAAGTTTAAAAAGGATAGTATTTTAGTAGTACAGAATTCCAATCAATCCCTTTTGAAAATGTCTCTTATAAAGCTTAAAAGCTTGTAGATCTATTCTTGCTGGAACACGCCCATACTTTACATGTAAACTTTGGAAGGTAAAAATTATCTCCCCTTCCCTCCTAAAATTGAACACTAGCACCAGCAGCTGGTACAAATAGTGCAGTGATCACACTAGCTATTTTTCAAACCGGTGTGACATTTATGAGGTGGTAAAAAAATACACAACTTGAAACTGATCAGACAATCACTTTAACCAGTCAGGTTTATCTAGAAAACGCACACATCAATACATGCATGCACATACAGTGATAAACACATGTGCCACATGCATACTCTGAGTCTTTCTCTCTGTGCTGCGGGTTAAAAATAAATAAATCTCATTCTCTTCAAAATTGGTCAAACTAAATAACATCTGGTACACCAGACTGATTGCTGATTTTGTTTCCAGTATGTATATATATGCTGACTTTAACCAGTAAAATACTGGAAATTATCAGTTAACGCAAACCCTGTAAAAATGTAATGAAACTGTTAAAACAAAAATTTCATGCCAGACACATTTAAACGTAAAGTGGTGTCATAACCACAGCTTGTAATGATGCATAATCTCTTATGAAACTTGTAAGTTGCCAGGTAGATGACGTGCCCCCCCCCCCCCCCCCCCCCCCCGATATGCCATTCTTAACCTGTAAAATACCAGAAATTAGTGGTTAATGTAAACCCCAAAGTTCTGTTGTCTGATCTTTGAGACCCCAGTTGCCTGATGGTGCAGTTCCCTCTTCCTCGAGTTCCTGTACAGACATGAGCTTTAAAAAAAACTTAAAAAAAAAATAAGGGAAGAGCAGCTGTCCTCGGTGATGGGTTGACTGATGTCATAGGGGTCAAAACTAACATTACAGGAAGAGCAGCTGTCCTCGGTGATGGGTTGACTGATGTCATAGGGGTCAAAACTAACATTACAGGAAGAGCAGCTGTCCTCGGTGATGGGTTGACTGATGTCATAGGGGTCAAAACTAACATTACAGGAAGAGCAGCTGTCCTCGGTGATGGGTTGACTGATGTCATAGGGGTCAAAACTAACATTACAGAAATTGATACTGTCATGTTTAGGAAAGAAAGGTTTCTCCAAAAGTGGCCTTCAAAAAGTTTTGGTCTGTTTCATCAAGGTCTCTGATCAATATCTGGGCTTCCACTGTATTAAACATTGACCACTTCAGGCAGTAATTTCCAGCATTTTACCATTTAAATTAAAATAATAAAATCTGCATTTTAAAATATTTACCAGAAGAAAATCAGCAACTGGTCAGACCGACTGTCATTTTGTTTGACCAGTTGAAAAAAAAGAAAAAAGGCAGAGAGTGCATATGCCATGTTTTGTGTGTGTGTGTGCATGCACACATGCATGTGTGTGTGTGTGTTCTACACAGGGGAAGGGAGCAGGGTGTTCACTAGCAGAGCACTAGTAATAGTATTTAGACGACCGTGTGTCTGACCAGTTACAGTGACTTTCTGACCAGTTTCTGTGAACCATACTGGTTTGAAAAATATCTAGTGCGATCACTGCCAAGTGCCATTGCTACTGCTAGTAAAACAACAGATCACTGTTATTCAGAGACCCATGTCCCATACCTAGTTGAAGACATGTCTGAGTCTGAAACAGCAGTTGTAGGTATTGTGGAAGGTTATGGTTCCAGCAAAACTGACTCCATCAGCATCAGACAACAGAAATGTATGTGGGCCTTATTCAGTTATTGTTGGCTGGCTGTCAGTCAACCTCAGCTTGGATGAAGTCAGATATAATCACTTTCTTCCCTGCAACATAAATATATTATTATTATAATAATATATATAAATACCACATGCCAGTATACAGTTTGCATATTTTACATAAAATATAATTGTTCTGTGATGACCATATATGCGGTTGACAGAAAACATAAATCCAAGAACTAACATAAATTGAACACAATAATTTGAATAAAGAACTTAAATAATTATGAGTCACTCAGTCACTGAGTCAGACAACTTCAAATCTGAATAATTTTACCACAAATCGGAGAACGAAGCCAAGTACATCTGGTACTCTGCACAGTAACTAATTCCCAATTATGGGGCTCAATTTACTGACATCCAGGGGTTACAGTTTACGCTCAAACAGCGATTGCCCAGTTTGCAATTTATAATTTTAATAATTTTTATGGTACAGGTGTACATGTTCATATTCACAACAGTAAATTTCGGAACCCTTCGGCTTTTCAAAGTATCTGCGAAATGTGTTATTTTATTTGTCCTTGGCGAATGGAACGGGATTAGGGTAAGGGAATGTTACCCCTTAGATCCAATCCCCGTTGACGAAGGCAGTGACTAAACAGTAAACTAGTGAAAGTCGAGAGAGATCGGCAAACACCGTTCTCATTTGCGCGGAATCGGAAAGGAATACAGTGTGCATACTCCAGGTCTATACACACGTACTGTAAATCATTATTTCCGGAAGACCCAGCGGTGTCTGCAAACTGCGTTCGGACGGTGCGTACCTACAGAAGTCAGTACAGACTAGTTTCACGTTGAAAGCAAAAAAGAACAAAACCATTCACTCGTTCATTTGATTACCAACCGGAAGTATCAGCAGAGTTACCCTGCCTGTGCAACTAGGCCCAGGTAGCCTATGCAACTAGACCTTCCAGGATCTGTGTTCTATCATGTAAGCGATATTCTTTCTGAGATTACACTCATCGCCGACACAGATGGATGGGCCGGTGGTAGGAGGAGAGTGTGGGTAAATGGAGGGTACAAAGGGCAGATGGATAACCAGGTGTGCATGGCGGGGCCGGTGTACGTGTCACGGCGTCACGAGGCGGCACTGAGAGTCACTGAGTTTCACCGCGGGCCTACAAGGCGGCCGCGACACGACCTCGGCCGGTCACCATGCACGGTCATTGTGTGTGTGTGTGTGTGTGTGTGTGTGTGTGTGTGTGTGTGTGTGTGTGTGTGTGTGTGTGTGTGTGTGTGTGTGTGTGTGTGTGTGTGTGTGTGTGTGAGTGAGTGTGTGAGTGTGTGTAGTGTGTGTGTGTGTGTGTGTGTGTGTGAGAGAGAGAGAGAGAGAGAGAGAGAGAGAGAGAGAGAGAGAGAGAGAGAGAGAGGGGGGGGAAGAGTGACGCGCGCGCACACACCTACACACACACACACACACACACACACACACACACACACACACACACACACACACACACACACACACACACCACACACACACACAACGGCACACACACACACTGACACACACACACACACACACACACACACACAGTCACACACACACACACACACACACACACACACACACACACACACACACACACACACACACACACACACACACACACACACACACACACATCGATATACGCCCAAGCCCAAGCTGTTGCTCTTTTCTATACTTACGCACGAGTCTCATTCTTGCAAATTTCAGCCTCGTTTGGCTCGACCAGCTGGCGAGAAGGGAGGTCACTCATAGTTGAATTTCAGCTGAAACGTATGCAGAACAGGCTGATAAATATACACCCAGTGGGAAACACGGACAGGGCACTATTCCGTCAATGAAAGCGAACATGACATGTGCGTCATCACGACTGTCCCTATCGATCTCAGTGGAAGTTTACGCGCAGTTATATCAGTTTTAACCCTTTGAAATCCTGAGTGTAGGACATCCTGTGGCTGACAGCTCTTGCGGCCTTTGACCTGTAGACATGACATCATAGATTTGAAACAAAATGAGGCCCGGAGCGCTCGTCGTGCAGAATCAACACACAAGGGAGTTAATTAATTGCGGATGTACCTCTGGTGGAGTTTATGTACCTTGTATTTACACAGAGGTACATACATTGAGGATGTAAGTAAGTAAACATGTGCTTAACGTCCACAGAAACCGCACGGCTTATTAGGGACGGGGAGAAGGGGGGAAGGGGGTATGGAGGTGGGGAGAGGAGATTATATACCTATCGCTACACTGTCACCACCAGAATTAGCCCTGATATAACCCTATGTGGTTGACTGGTCTTAAAGCATCAACTAACTAACTAACTCACCACCAGAATGACTTCTGCATTAAGATGGGCAGCGATGAGAGCCATTTTAATGTTCCAGTAGGAAGTGATGGACAAAACAGTGTCCACAAACCACAACCTTTTTGAAGAGAAAGGAGAGCCGAAGCGGTATCGAACCGAGGTCCTTCCGCTTACCAGCCTAACGCCTTACCGCTAGGCCAAACCGGCTCACCTCACTGAGGATGTACCTCTAGTGGAGTCACCTTGTATTTACACGCATGCCAGGTGAGAGTTACCGTAGGCGACTCAGGTCTTTGTTGTTGTACTTGTGTTACGCGTATTTCGAGCGCTAATTATCCCCCTTGTGTGTTGATGGAGGACATCAAAGCCGGACAACCTTCGTGCGTCAGACTCGTCTCCGGAGAGGAACCGACCGGCGGAGACCGATATCGTCTCAGCAGGCGATGGGCGGAGGGGGAACTGTACGAAACTCTACGCCGCTGTCATAAGTATAATGATTTGTGTATGTCATCATCATCATCATCGTCGCCGTCATTATCATCACACACACACACACACACACACACACACACACACACACACACACACACACACACACACACACACACACACACACACACACACACACACCATAGACCACAGCTTTTGAGTAGAAGGGAGACGCGAAGCGGATTCGAACCGAGGTCGTCCATTCAGTTTCAGCCTAACGCCTTACCGCTAGGCCAAACCAGCTCACAAAATAGTCCATGCTTGAATTCGGATCTTTTGCGCATGCGGTGCGGACAGCACTGTCAACAGTACACAAAAATGCATGCTTCTTGTTACTTTAATCTCCTCGTCAGAATTCTCAAGGCCGTTCGTGAAGTGAATGGACCATTCTGCTGAATACTCACGAGTTCGCCAGGCGGCGATATCGAAAGCGAGGATGGGTTCAGTATTAAACTGGGGTATTCCTTACTTGATGATCGATCTAGCTCCCTACACAATTCAGTTTGAACCGTGGTCTTGGCCTTCGGATCACCGAATATTGATTTGCCATTCCCTCTTCACCCTTTCGCATCAGCTGCAATAACTACATGAAAGCGGAAATTTAACTTGTTGCTATTCTTGGCGCAGCAGTGGAAATACGAAGTGACACCCAGCAGTGTGG